>JAWPHD010016330.1:0-50455 GCA_037043455.1 Cyrtodaria siliqua
AATATTATTTACAGTGGGAAGTGGTGATAACATAGTCTGTACAGTTTTAATGCGTAAAAATAGTTTATCTATATTTGTTGTTTAAATTCTTCAACCAAAGGTATATGGTTTTCATTTTAGGATTTAGATCTTTATCAGTTTGACAGGGGGAATAAAGTTGTTTATAATTAAACAGAACTGCATAGTTAATGCAAATTATAGAGTAGACACTCCATTTACGCTGGAGATTCACGTATTTGAATTTTCATTTGAGATTTAAGCTGTTTATATCTCCGAAATAATTTTCTGGTTATCAAAACCTTTTTGTTTGATCTCTCTTCCTTCTGAACTTCATAGGTACATTATCACTGACCGATTTGTTAATAACTTGCTTAAGTTTATCCCAACACTGAAGTGTATCCCAATTTGAGAAATATTTTTTCCAATCCACATTGCTCAAATCATTCTTAATCTGTGTATAGTCAGCTTTAGGCCAATCATTTTCTTTTTCAAAGCTATCCTTCATATTCATATAAAGATTTAACTCCATAAGCAGAATAATATGGTCACTACTTCCTAGTTTACCAATATCCTCTAAATAACTGACCATATTTGCATCCGACGAAAGAATCAAGTGGAGTGTATTATTTTCTTTTGTCGAAAACTCTACATGTTGCACTAAAAAGCAGTCCATTACTGTTTGAAGAAAGTCATAGCCCCCTCGACCACAGGTAAAATTGTTCCACTCTATGTCTGGAAAATTAAAGTCGCCAAGAAGAATTTATTCTTTATTGCTCAGCTCCTGGATGCATTTATATACCATCTCGTTCTTTTCCTTACTTGAGTTAGGAGATCTATAAACAAGCCCAATAACAACTGCCTTACCACTACCTTGATCAATCTCAACCCATACAGCATTTGTATAATTCTTTGCATTTTATGGATATATCTGGGTAAAATGTACAATATCTTTAATGTATAACGCTATACCACCACCTCTGCCATATTCTGTATCTAATCTATCTTGGCGAATTGGTTGATGAAACCCATCACTACAATACTCGGACTCCGCAATATTATCATTACACCAGGTCTCTGTGACTCCAATAATGTCAGGTTTGTTGATATCAACTTGAGCAATCAGCTGGTGGTGCTGGCATTTGCAACGTAGCGTTCGGTTTATTCACACTTTCATTTACATATGAAGCTTCACTTTTAGTGAAGGAGCTTTTGACTGATATGTTATCAACATTAGCTTCATTAACCGCTGAGCTTAACTCTTCAGATTCACTATTAGTGAAAGAACTGTTTAACGATGTATTATCAACCACAAGTTCATTAACCGTTGAGCTTAACAAGGAACTATTAACGGACATATTATAACTGATGAAAATATATCATCTTTAACTTAACAATTTGACTTAACTGAACTATTCAACGTATTTACTAGTACGGATACAGTATCTAGGAATGGAAACATTCCTGACAGGGGATGCACCTCCAGAATTCCCCAATGTACGCAATATTTTTCGCTCAATAATTTTGCCACGAGAAATTCTCTAATTACCTTCACCTGCTACCCTACGCCTTCTAATATAAGTTCCATTCTCAGTTCACGTCCTCTAGTGCGCTGATTACGTGTGAGGTCTGGCGATATATACACAGTCATGCTCACATTTTGCGTAATTGGGGGCACTCCTCAGTTTCGCATGAATGTCCATGTGTAAATCAGAAAGAAATCAACTAAGCATCTTTTAGGTCCATGGATGGTCTTTATAATAATTATGAAGCACATTTTTGATGTTTTTTTTCAGTTTTGAGTACTTCTAAGTTTATTTTGGTGTATTGGAATATGCATTCTTTGATTTTTTTGGAGGCTATAAATAGAAAAATATGAACCAATCAAAAACTTCCTAAAAGTAGCTAAAATGGCTGATTTTCACTGACGGGGAGATCAGCATGGAATAACTTTTTAAAACGCCGTACTAGGTATATAACATTTAGTATTTCCTGATATGCAAGAGCATTATGAGTGCAGACATGACCCTGATATGTGTAGGATTTTTTTATTTTTTTATTTATTGACATTTGAAATATTGCTAAAATTGCATTTTTAGCATGTTTTGAGGGGTGGGGGTAATCTTAAAGAAGTGGGACTAAAGTTGTACAGAAAATGCTTTTTGATACTTTTATTTGGTATGGAAACATGGGTAATTTCATTGTCTTCTAAGAAATGTATTACACAATGATGATGTGATTTATTTTTGCTCAAGGATTCAGGCTAAGGGCTTGTCATGGGTTTGATGATTGAGAAATGTACATTAAACTGTGGAGTGCCCCCAATTAATAAATACTTGTAATTTGGCGCCATCTTGGACGCCATCTTGGATATCTCTGTAGGTCCTCGACTTCGGTCAAATTTAAAATCATTTATTTCAAGCACTCTTTCTTACAATTGTTGGTGTATATTAATGTGTATAATAATGTGTGTTATACCAAAAATTGTTGTCCCAGTACTAACTTTTGTATAGCCAATTGTCAATTGTTGCACTAATTTGACCTCTAAATAATAAAAAAGTGAACATTTTTAAAATTCATTTTACTTCGTATGATATAATCAGTTAGTTGTATTACCATTTACTGAGTTTCGAGGGGGAAACAATCACTACATTCATTGTTCATTTTGACATCAGGTTTTCTAAAAACAAGCCGCCATCTTGGACGCCATCTTGAATTGCTGAGCTAGTCTATCTATCTTCCAATAAGTCAAACCCCTGCTGGGGACCTAGACTTGACGCGCGTCAACTGACAAGACGTTAGTTGAAATAAAGCTAAGGATAAAATTAGAAATATTATACAGTGTTATAAACAGGTTAAAAGAAGATAGGGCATGCTTTTTAGGGAGATATGTGATTGACATGGCTAACAGCCAGGCCAAATACACTGGGCGGCAGGGTTACTACGCCTTGAGGTAGGGTATTCCAATGAACTATGGTTCTGGGGAAGAATGAGAATTTATAATAGTCAGTACTTGTTTGGATTTGTTTAAGTGCTAATGAGTGGGATGTACGGCTAGGTCTGGGATTTAATTTTAGATTATCTTCCCATGGGATGGCAACATGGTTAAGGAAGATGTTATTTAGCATTACCAGTCTTTGGTCAAGAGGTCTCCAGTTTAGGGAGTTCAACATATTTGTGACACTGGATGTTCTGGCATAGTCATGTTTGACCCAGCGAGCAGCTCGTCTTTGTACACATTCAAGTTGGTCAATGCATGTAGATGTGTGCGGTGACCAGACTGTGGAGCAATACTCGAGCTGGGGCCTGACAAGTGTCTTGTATGCGGTTGCCTTCAGGCTCTCTGAATGTACCTTAATATTACGCCTCAGGAAGCCTAAAGTCATATTTGCTTTGTTGGTGACTGAGTCAATGTGTTTATTCCATGTCAGATCATTTGAGATGTTTACCCCTAGATATTTTGCTGATGAGACTGTTTCTAATGTAGTGTTGTGCAGGCAGTATTGTGTGTTTATTACTGAATCTGAATCTGAATCTGTACGATGTAGGGCCTGTTACGGCATAAACACATCGGAAAGAGGCTGTTGCTGTTAGTAGCACTTTACGAGAGCTGATTTAAAGCTCTCCAATGATGACGTGCAAACGAAACTGTCTTCAAGATGGTTCCAATCAATAATTGTCTTAGGAAAGAATGAGTTTTTATATTGTTCGTTCTTGCACTGTATGGTTTTGAAGCACTTTGAATTATTTAGCACCTGATTGTCTATAATGTTATTAGCTTGAAAGTCACTGAAAGCTTTTAGGTCTTTCAGGAATTAGATAGTCTTGCCATTTGAACGCGCACCAGCCCCTCGACCACCTTGTAGAAGAAGACGAGTCGGTTCATCTTCCTTCTGTCTTGGAGCGACGGTAGCTTCAGATCGGACAGCATTCGTGTGACACATCCCTCCTCGCGTGACTTGTAGTCTCCGGAGACAAACCTAGCTGCTTGGCGTTGGACCCTTTCCAATCTGTTTATGTCCTTCTTATAATAGGGATCCCAGACGGTGGTGCTATATTCCAGCGTCGATCGCACCAGTGCCAGGTATGCTGATCTTCTGCATGACTTAGGGCAGTGTTTTAGGTTGCGCTTCATCAACCAGAGGGATGAGTTGGCCTTCTTGATGGTCTTTGTTATGTGCGCATCCCATTTCAGATCTTCCGATATGGTTACTCCGAGGTAGGGGCTTTCTTTAACTTGTTGGAGGGTCTGATTATTTAGGGAGTAGAAGTTAGAAGATTTCGAGTTAATGCTCATGATGTAACACTTCTTGGCATTAAACTGCATGCCCCAGTTCTGAGCCCAATCTTCTAACGCCTTCAAGTCGTCTTGGAGTATAAGATGGTCCTTTCTGGTTACTATGACCCTGTAGAGAAGGCAGTCATCCGCGAATAAACGCGCCTGTGATTTAACGGAATCAGGGAGATCGTTGATGTAACACAGAAAGAGTAAACCCTGAGGGACACCAGAGTCTACTGTTTTGCGTTTGGTGATTTGAATTACTTGGCATTTCGAAGGATTAAATTGCATATCCCATTTAGATTCCCAGCATTCTAGTTGTTCCAACAATTTCAAATTTATGCCGGCAGTCCCAAAAACTTTAAACTATGCCGAACATTTTGATATATGACAGTGCTTGTTATACCTCGGGTCCGGGTACCTCATAAATAAATACCTGAAATTTGCCCTACTATAACCCTAACCCTCATCCTAACCCTAACCTCACCTTAACCCTCACCCTACTTTCGCAATATCTCAATATACATGCTATGCTTAGATGAAAAAGTGAACGTTTTTAAAATGTGTAACTTATCGTAAGATGTTTAATAAAACAGGGCCCTGGTTTATATCAGTACTTCGAGTACTTTGAAATAATTAGTCTCCCGCAAAATTTCAGAACGAGGCACGTCAACAAACCTCCACGTCAAAATGATTATTATTTCTGTCAAAATCAGATGAACATGACTAATATTCCACTTGCTTAATGAAAACACATAAATATGCAACCAGCAGTAGATCAGCAGAATAATGCGGAGGGCCAGGTGTCCTGGTGGTTCAAACTATTAACCAGGGGAGTTGGTACAGTCGGCGGTATTGGTGGGTTTTGAAATGTTATGTGTTTTCGTGGCAAATATATATATATTTTTAATTAGTTGATAGAAAATTGATTTGATTTGCTCGTTTGAACCAGAATACAGTAATATGAAATGGGGTAAGCTTATAGGACGAACACAATGCCTGTGTTCTAAGTTTATTTTAAAGGCTACTGTAAAGCAATAAGGTTTTATTGAAATTATGTACTGAAATATTATTTGGTCCCGAAATGGGAAAGATTATAGTATAAAATGTATGTCTACAAATGCCAAGACGATTTTTGATATGCGGCGTCCTCCGACTTTCATACACGTTTGACTTTTTTTATGTGTGGACATAGCGCAGAGAAGTATAAACAGTCAATTTAAACAGATACACTGAAAGTCTGAATGTTATAAAGTACAACTTACCTAAAGTGAAGAATGATTATTTGCTATCCATTTTACACCAAAGTTTTAATCAATAAATTCTTTTTGATATGAAATACATTAGTTTAAATCTAGGTACTATGCATTGTTTGAACGGCAAAACACAGGTGTCAGTGCAGTGACATCGTATGTAAATAACAAGAAACATTTACACACAGTCTGAAATTGTCCACAGAGCTTCTGGGTTGATTCCCAGTGGGCTCACGTCCCATTTTTTTTAAAGCAACCTCAGCACTACCTTACTCGGACAAGCAGAGGATGTAAAGCCGTCAGTCCCATGAGCAGAGAGAGAGAGCGATACCCTGTGTATGTTAAAGAGCTCGCTGAACTTAGAACTGTGTTGATCAGCATGTTACAGATGTTAACAGAATTATGCCACTTTTTCAACTTAGCTTCTCAATAAATAGACAAGGCCTCAAAAGTGTGAATACGCTATTTTTAGACACTTTTTCTACACTTTAAAACATATTTTTTATTATTTTTCTTAATTTCAGTTGCCATGATACTAGGTATTGTACGATGTCTCACGTTTACCTCCCTGTGTCTAGTAGGAGGAATATTAGAGTTGTAAGTAAACTGCTCCTAACAGGATATATTCTTTATTGTAATAAAGTCAATAGTATATAATATGTATAAATAGTACATCTGTATTAAAAAAAATAAAAGTAACTTTCATTGTTGCTATACCCAAGATTGTTTTATCAATTCATTTACGTTTTTCATTATATGGTTAGAAATTGGTTGAGAATAGCTTGATGTAAAGTGCAGTGGACTTTGTGGAATGTCTGGTAGAACACGTAGATTACAGAATAAGTGCATGATTTGTTGTATTTTATCTGCCTTTTATTGTTAATATCACTCATGTAATAATTACAACATGCCAATACCGTATTCTGCCTAATAATGGGGGTGGCGGGGGATTTCTATTAGGGAAGGCACTACTGTCAGGGGAAATACGGTATATTTGAATTGAATAAAGTTTATTATTTGTTTTATTTCAGATTTATAGGTTTCACTGTCGTACTGCTTGAGGCGCCATGTTGCTGCCAGTTTCTAGATTTTGTAGACAAAATAGGAAAATTTTCTGAAAATAGACCATACTGGCAAAAAGGAGCGTTTTATTCAATGTAAGTATTACATTGAATTTAAGTCGGTTTATTTAAATGTTTCATGTTATGGTCATTGATTGTTCCAGCATTCAGTTTCTAGCTCTGCCCTCTATTATCCATGGGTCAGGTTTCCTTTGCTCCGTTGTATTATAGAGCTGTTTGAGGGACTACATATGCTTTTCTTACAGGTGTAAATATCTATTGTACATCTAACTGGCAATCTCTAGTGGATATAGTTTGATTGACAGATTGGAACCATGAATTAAAGCAAGCAAACATTTTGAAAGTTCTATTACTTACCGATGAGCTATAGCGTATATTCTTATAATACATCAAAGGGTCTATAGTCGCCTAAAAGAGAAAAAGGTCTATAGCCACATAAAAGAGAAGAGGGTTTAATAGCCACATAAAAGAGAAGAGGGTCTAATAGCTGCATAAAAGAGAAGAGAGTCTATAGCTATATAAAAGAGAAAAGGTTCTATAGCCACATAAAAGAGAAGAGGGTCTATAGCCACATAAAAGAGAAAAGTGTCTATAGCCACATAATAAAAAAAGTGTCTATAGCCACATATAAATGAAGAGGGTCCTTAGTCACATAAAAGAGAAAAGGGTCTATAGCCACATAAAAGAGGAGAGGGTCTATAGCCACATGAAAGAGGAGAGGGTCTATAGCCGCATGAAGGAGAAAAGGGTCTATAGCCAGAGGAGAGGGTCTATAGCCACATAAAAGAGAAAAAGGTCTATAGCCACATAAAAGCGAAAGGGTCTATAGCCACATATAAATGAAGCGGGTCCTTAGTCACATAAAAGAGAAAAGGGTCTGTAGCCACATAAAAGAGGAGAGGGTCTCTAGCCACATGAAAGAGAAAAGGGTCTGTAGCTACATGAAAGAGGAGAGGGTCTATAGCCACATAAAAGAGAAAAGAGTCTTGAGCCACATAAAAGAGAAAGGGTCTATAGCCACACGAACAGCTGTGTATATTCAGTAACTGACATACATATACCATTTTATTTTTCATGGCTCCAGCTTTGTTTAAGCATAGTTTCAGACCCCGCCTACAGAATGTTACATTGCAACTTTATCTTCGTTGGCGGACGGACTATAAACCTTAGAATTACACACACACACACACGCAACTTTATCTTAACCACTCAGCTTACAGTTATTGTAGTAAACTTCAAATATATATGCAACATACAAATTTATGGAATACATGTACTTCCAAATTATTTCTGACATTGTCTCATGTAAAAAATTATATGTTTTGATTGCAGACGGGAAAAAAAGTTCGGGAAGATTCTTGCAAGTGCACTACAACTTACCAATTAATACTTGTGATTTTTGTCATTTATAAGTGAATCTCTTTATGTTTCAGAATCTCAATATTACCAATAATTTTATGTTTTTCTACGACCACTGTGTTGGGGAGTGCCCTAGTGTTCGGTACTGGTGTACTGTATGGCATGATGGCATTGGGCAAAAAGTAAGTTACATATTAACTCACTATTCCATGTAACTGCATTATTGTATGTCCCATATGTGTGTATAACAATAGTTTCAATAGTGCATGGGCTGGCATGGCGCAGTCGGTAGCGCGGCAGATTTGTAACCGGAGGCCCCGGGTTCAATCCTCCGTGGTGCCACTGAGTTCCGTCGGTGTGTTCTTGGGCAAGACACTTGACCTTAGCCTCGTCCGTCGGATGGGGACGTAGACAGGGCGGTCCCGTGTATCGGTCTATCCTCCGAGCACGTTAAAGAACCATAGGAATCTATTCGATAATAAGAGTAGGGAAGGTTCCCGGATTCCTATGTATCCTTCCCCTCTCTCTGGGGCGGCTCTAAATAACCTATACTGTGTTGATGAGCCGTTAAACAACATTCAATTCAATTCAATCCAATAGTGCATGCCCAATGCAGTTTTGATACAGGATTAACTGGACAGAATATTTGCAATTTGCTGGGATATAATTGTGTTTCTTTCAATAGTAGGACATTTTGTTTAGATGCTGAGAAGTGAAAGAAGATTTCCAACTTTTAAAAGAACCATTTACCAGTGTTATTTTATACCATCCCAAATTAATTCCATTTTGGTAAATGCCATTATGCATTCTCCTCCTTAATTTAAGTTTTAAGAAACCAACCATATTGAAGATCAAAAGCCATTTCATGTGGCCCACCATCTTAGTTTGTTTGTCATCAGTTTTCATATGACGTTCCATTGGCGCTGTGCAATTAAAATAATTATAATGTTTTGTCATCATCTGAACAATTTGTGATTCATCTTAACATAGTGAAATTTGCAACAGTACATACAATATTTACCTTTGGGATATTTCTTTTAACTGCGCTGTGACTGTAAGATGTGTTCGTATTTTCAGGGCGAGTAGACAAGAGATGATCGTCAAAGCACGAGTGTCACAGGATGACCTGGAGATGAAGGCGGGGCTTATTGGGCACGAGGAAGTGAATCTGCACGTGCCAGACTCACCGGCAAAGTAAACAGGCTGTGATGTACGGCTTTCGGTATTGCACATGAAATGAGGTCTTCTGAACTGCAGTTCAGAGATTTAGGATCTGAATTTTAAGATACTCACAAACCATCTTCATAAAACTTTATGATAAAAAGTAATAACACATTTGCTCATGTGTCATTTATTTTCAAATCCATCCGAACTGCTGTTATGCAGAAATGGTATGCCACATGTTTCCGTTTCTAACATTTATTTCTGTATTTAGATTATTTAAAATGAGGTAAACCATAAATAAAATGTAAAAAAAAGGTAATCAGATTTCATAATCATTTATAAAAGCAAATGTCCAGGGTATAGAGTATAAGAAAAAAGAGTTGTCATCGCTTGATCGTCATCATCGTCGCGTCGCCTGCATCATTGTTATTCTTTAATTTTAACAAAATTATTGCCTCTTTTATACTTTCAATAGAATGATGTGATTGAAAAATTGGTTTAAGTTTTGAAATTAAACTAATTAATAAACAGAAGTTTAAATTTTTCATCATATTTCAGAATCCCTTTATAAGAATTCAATGACACATCACACAAGTATTCACACGTGGTGTGAATCACACGTCGTGAGAAAAGTGCCATAATTCTGTCGTGCAATTAAGCAGAATTATGAATTTGACTTTGTTTTCCAATAAATAGACAAGGCTTGGAAAGTCGAGCGTCTGCACAGGCAGTGCTTCTTGTACACACATTGCTTATTGGTAATTTCAGAGAGCTGCAGGCCTTGAATTCACCAACCATTCTTGAGAATATTCTTAAGACTTAAGACCAAGAATGCAAATTTCAATCTCAAATATTTCAAAAAAGTTTAAAGGATGAACGTTCATAAGAAGCTGCTATGTATAAATATGATAAATTATAATGAATAGCAACTCCATACAAGTGTTTATCTATAGAGGTCATGGGAATATTTGTGAACGAATTTTCAGTAGTTGAGCTCAAGTCTAAGAATAGTTTAAAGAATGGTTGGTGAATTCCAGGCCAGCTTGATCTTCATTCTTGTGCCTATTCATGCATGTGAGGACCCACCAAAGACAATATCCCTCTTAGAGGGTCATAATTTAACCTACTACATTATTAAAGGGACACACGGCAATCTTTAGTTTTTAAAAACTCAAGGCGTCCCGCTAGTTTTTCTGCATGACTTGCATTTGTTCGACCATTAATATTAATTATAAGAACAGTATTAAGCAATTTATTTTTGCATATTATTAATTTTTGATAATAGTGCACCAATAATATATTAAAACTTATAGTACAGTGCTTTGGGTGGTATAGAATCACTTGGGTTAAACGTCTAACTTTAAAATGAAAGGAAAATGTTTATTTATTTTCTGATTTAGATTTACCCTTTTACTTTTATGATCGCAAACTTTCTAAAATTATTGTCCTGAAACTGTGATTTTTTAATAGGCATTTTAGCACCAAAATTTACATAATTTCCTTTTATCCTTAAAAGTGCCAAACTTCAACAAGTTACCTTAATTGATGATTGCATTTTGACTTCTGTCTTTAACATTTGTTGAAACAGCAAATATTTATTTCTGAGTTTATTGTGACAGTATGAATTTTTCGTTTCAAAAACACACTTCATTCAGGTAGTATAGAATCATTTTTTCTGAAGGGTGTTGCATGTAGTGATATATTTTGCATGGAAAAATGTCCCAAATAATTTCAACGTTGAATAAATGTATGCTTATATGATATTATCTTCAAGCCTGGAAAGTTTTAAAATAATCTAAAATATATGAGCTGAGAAAATTGAATTTTAACAGGAAATGATTCTTTACTACCAATGATTCTATACACCCCAAAGCACTGTATAATAAGACGAAATAGTGAATACTTGAAATTTGATTTATTTAAATGTGACCAGGGTAAAAGTAAAACTGATACAGGATATATAAATAGAGACATTTCAAACACTTCAAGATTGCCGTCTGTTCCTTTAAGGCACGACCGGTTGTTTTAGTATCTGGAAGAAATTATCACGAAATAGTGTTCAGCATTGGAGGCTGTAGTCGTCATGTAAAGTATTGAAGGAAACAATTGGTTTTACTGCTTTGTTTTGCATTATTAATTTTAACTGCCTGCAACTCTTATTATATTTTACAAGAGCTTTTTATTTCACACTGTTGTAGTTTAAAGATGGTGCTGTTAAAGATGGTAACTTAAGAAAAGAGCCTATTGTTTGGGGCGCTTGTTTCAGCCAAAGGTTTTCTGAAGTAACTTGAGCAATTTAAATAATACGTACATCAGTTATATATCAACCAGAACTGGCATTTTTAGTGGTAAATAAAACTACTTTACTTTTGAAAATTGGTTGAGAAAGAAATATTTTACAGCCAAAATGATTTTTTGATGGAGCTTTTCCCATGTAAATTCCTTGTTGGTGTGAGAGCAGAAAATTACGAAATTTCAAATTACTTCAGTAATCCTTAATATTTTGCTATAAAACTTTCAGGGTGTCTCAATTTACTGATATCCATCAATTTAAAACCATTTTTGGATAACATTTCTAAAAAAAACATTTCTCAGAATTTTCATTCAGCAGAAATGACTCATCAAAAACAGCTTTCGCACATGAACTTTTTATTTCTCAATCGATTTTTGAAAGTAAGGTATTTTTATTTACCACTAAAATGTCTGTTTTACTGATATACAACTTATTTAGGTACTGGTAGTAGATTATTTTTATCTTAAAAAGTCCAAAAAAACTTTGGCTGAAACAAGCGCCCCAAACAATAGGTATATTGTCAAGATACCATATGCATGCTAGGTCTTAGGTTATCACTTTTAAATTTTCATTTTACCATTAATAATTTAATGTAATAAAAGTCAAAAGTAAAGCTTTCCTATGTAAAATATTATGCAGTATTCATAGAATAGTAAAAATCCAAGTAGTTTTACTTGTACGTGTATACTTTTGATTGGTTCGGGGCGTCCGTGGCCGAGTGGTTCAAGTTGCTGACTTGAAATCACTTGCCCCTGACTGCTGTGGGGTCTGTTCCACCTAGGGTCAGGAATCTTCATGTGAGGAATTTATCCAGCTGGCTTGCTGAACGTCAGTGGTTCCACCCAGGTGCCCGTCCATGTATGAAAATTGCCTGGAGGATCGAAAGTCGCCATATGACCTTAGCTGTTGGTTCGTCTATAAAATCCAGTTCAGTTCAATTGTTTCGGTTAAAACAAGCAACTTCACCTCGATAAAGTCAAATAGCTGTTACGTATACATTATTTCTAATGTTCCTGTCCATCACAAAGAACTATGTTCCATTTAAACATTATACTGATGTAATGTAATGTTACATTTTCAGCCTGACAGAAAAAATATTTACATTGTATCATTTTATGTATCGTTAAGTCCATTACTATTCCACACAACACCCAAAAATGTAGTTCATGTTTAATAAAGACATCTAAATGATCAATATTTAGCCAGTGTTAGTGTTCACATTGTTGGGCGAGATTTTTGATTTTTTGAATATTTTATTTGCTTGTTGATTATTATATGTAATACGCAAAATAAACTGGTGATTATTTTATTTTCAAAAAAAAGAGTTTTTATGCTGTTATATGTTTTAAGTTCATATACATACCATATAACCCCTAATAAACGCAAGTCCATTAATAAATGCCGCCCCACCCTCCCCCCACACAAAATCACTAGATAACTTAATATCTAATGCATTGATTGATTGACATGCAGACTTTGCTTTTCTTGATAAAGAAAATCATTAAATAATGTTCGATTTAAAAGTTAAATTATGTATTGTTGGTCTCAAATAAAGGCCCCCCTTTTCAAAAATGTTATGCTCCAAGGGGCGTTTATTAGGTATTATACGGTATATGTATTACATTACTTTCCTTGTTCGTCGTGTCAGACATTCATTTCATATTCTATTGTATGTACACGTGTTTAAAACAACCTGGAACGATTTTGACTGGTTAAACATTAAATGCATTAACTCGGTTACACTAAGCACATTTTGTTAACAGACTATTTTATTCCATTATAAATTCATGCGGATCTAAGTCATTGACTAATTATTTATCCTCCGCTCAAAATAAATATGGGCTATTCTATTAACACATACATGGCACCCCAGGAAGGTACTTCTGAAATTGAACACCCACCTATAGATGCAAAATGGAGTTAAAGAACCAAAATTTGGAAATAGGGTTCTGACACGCACAGATGTTATTAAATTGTCTTCCTGGGGCCCAGGTATGTTTTAATGGAATTGCCCTAATTAACTTTATAGAAATGTAATTTTATAGTAGTATTTTGACGTTTCGGTGTTAAAGGATATGGTTTTATGTCATTTAGGCGCTAAAGTTTGCCTGAAGCTTTTATGTCCATCTTTATTATTTCATACGCATTTGGGATTTGGTTTGTGATACATTTTCACAGAATGGTCAGGATTTGTTACACAACATGAACATTACTCGTGTCTTTATTCTATATATCACTAATGACAATATATTTATGACGTCAGGTCAGGATAAGGGCCAGTCTGCAGCGGGGTATTTTTGTTAAGTTTGACAATCTTTATTTACTGGAATATTAAGCCAGTACCTGCTTGACTGGTATTGAGGTTGTTGGAGACATAAGCTTTCGTAATTGCTAAAACGTGAAGTAATGTAGTTACGGAGATCACAATGTTAGTTTGTTCATGTCTGGTATATAATTGAATATACGAAGGAATTGATTTTTTATTTGCTTGTGCATATACATGTATATATACTGAGCGATAAAAGTTTAGCAAGTTCTTAGATGAAATAATACTGTATACATGATATACTGACATTTTGGGACTTTACGGGCTTGACCCCTACGTTCATTTATTCGTTACATCATTAAGATGTTTGACTGTTATTGATGTGTACAACCAAAATGTATTATTTCCAGGGTGCAACAAAAACTTGCTAAACTTTTTTCCCTCCATATATGTAATTATTTATTGTTAAAGGGACACAGGGCAATCTTGAAAATATATTATCAAGAAAAGTATCATTTTGATTTATTTATCTGGTATCATTTTGGCTTCTACCTGCTTGTATATAATTACCTATATGAAATTAATTTTAGTTTCATTTTTAGCTCTACTGATCAGAGATCAGCAGAGCTTATGCGGTGGTGAGTCGTACATCGTCTGCCTGTCCGTCCGTAAACTTTTTTTTTGTAGCGACTACTCCTCGGAAACTACTGAATGGATTTTCATGAAACTTTACAGAAAAATGTTGCCCATGAAGTCTAGTTGATCCTAGCAAAAATTCATGTTGATGTGAAATCCAAGATGGCCGCCAAATCTGAAAATAGATTTTTTAAAAACAAGTTTGTACCGACTACTTCTTAAAAACTAAGTGATATTGATATGGGACTTTTTCTAAAATTATCAGCATGACATGATGTTGGTCCTTGTCGAAAATCGTTTTGATTCGACGTTAAACATGGCTGCCAGCGGCCATCTTTGTTAAAGAGTTATTTAGTAAAAAATTGTAGCAACTACTCCTCTGAAACTACTCAACGGATTTCCATGAAACTTCACAGGAATGTTGCTCTTGATGTCTAAATGATCCTAGCAAAATTTCAGGTAGACCGGAAATTCAAGATGGCCGCCCGGGCTAAAAATACGAGTTTGTAGCGACTACTTCTTGAAAACTATAAGTGATATTGATATGCGTCTTTTCCTAAAATGATCAGTATGACATGATGTTGATCCTTGGCGAAAATTAATTTGATTCAACTTTAAACATGGCTGCCAGCGGCCATCTTTGTTTACATAAAGTTATATAATGAAAACTTGTAGCGACTACTCCTCTGTAACTACTAGACGGATTTTCATGAAACTTTACAGGAATGTTGCTCTTGATGTCTAATTGATCGTAGCAAAATTTCAGGTCGGCCGGAAATTCAAGATGGCCACCATGGCTAAAAATAGATTTTCAAAATACAAGTTAGTAGCGACTACTTCTTGAAAACTATAAGTGATATTGATATGGGACTTTTTCTAAAATGATCAGTATGACATGATGTTGATCCTCTTCAAAATTATTTTGATTTGACATTAAACATGGCCGCCAGCAGACATCTTTGTTTACATAGAGTTATATAATGAAAACTTGTAGCGACTACTCCTATGAAACTACATGATGGATTTTCATGGAACCTCACAGGAATGATTATCTAGCTATCAAAAATCTATCAGTAGAGCTTCAAGGTCATTGACCTCTTGTTCTTCTTCGTTTTAACATATTGTTGCAATATAAACAGTAATATGCAAAAATTATTTCCATTGAACTATTCTTATAATGCTTATGATTGCCAAAATTCAACTTCTGCAAGTTTAAAAAAAACAAGATTAATAGTGGTAATCAGTATCTGGTTATAAAGTAAAAAGGTATTTTAGGAAACATCTTAAAATATTGTGTATGGTAGATGCCAGGTTTTGTAATTAACTCTTCAAACATGATTGAGGTTTTGGGTACCAGTAGACTAATACTGCATACCGGGTACCAGTCTACATGTCATTGTTAACCCTGCAATCATGAGAGATGTTGGGTACCGGTAGAATAATACTGCATATCTGGTACCAGTCTACTTGGTCCTTAATCACTACAGTATTGGGTTGACCTGAAAAATATTGTTTGACCGATTACTAGGGAAGGATTGGTGGAATACTCTAGGCCAAATAAAATTATACCTGTGTTTACTGTAACATTGCTGAAAAAAATAGGGTAGGTAGGTAGGCATTTTATTTTATTTTTTGGCGAAGTTAATTTAAGGTGGCGATGCGCTTTGATGAATGGGAAAATGTGGTATTTTAAAAACTACAATAGATAACAAATGAAATTGTGTATGTGTTATTGTTTCCCAAAAGGCATGGCAACAACTGGCTCTTTTCCCAATCACTTGCAATTATTGCAAAGGGGTAAAACCGTTTAATTTATTTTTCGCAAGTCCGGAAGAGGTTCATTTCTAACAGCAGGACAATGAGCACATGAGTCGGCCGTGATCTCGTGAACATAATTATTTTAAAAAAAGAGTCGGGGGGGGGGGGGGGGGGGGGGGGGGGGGGTGTTTTCAGAGGGTCGGTCGGGTTACAGTAAACTCAGGTATAATTTTATTTGGCCCTATTATAGATTCATCATTGTGTCGTATGCATAGCATGGCAGACACTTAGGTTCACTTTGTCCATTGTTTGCCGTCACACTTAAACCTGCAACTTAAACTTGGCCATAACTTGAAAAATATTTGACCTTTGCTCATAAAACATTACACACACATCTTCAGCTTACCTCAAGGAATGTTGTTACACATGTCCAATAACTCCTAACTTCCATTTTGGCAGAGTTAGGCCCTTTTTCATAAAACTTTAACCTGCAACCTAACCAAGCTCATAACTGTCTGAAATAAGCAGACGGCAGTTGACACAAGTGTTCCATTACTTGTACAGGTTTAGAATGTCACATCTTTACAGACGCTTGTCCAGAACTCCTCCCACGGTAATTGGTTTCCAAAGTATTTTGCAGGTTTGCCTAATACCTTACATTTCTGTAATTGAGGACCACATAGGACTGGTACGCAGTATTTGTTGACTGTTACCTTGTACACAGTATTAGTTGACTGCGGCCAGTTTGGTAACTGAAATGACACATTCCAATTGCAAGGTTAAACGAAGGGTTGTATAAAATGCAATTGGAAGAAAGAAGATAGCTTTTAGATCTTATTTTCAGAAAATGAAGAGATTAACAACAAATTTGATACTAGTATGTCACAATGGGAAAAGTGGTAATTTTGATTTTAAACAAAGATTTTAAACAAAGAGTTTTTTTTATCGGATACTACTATGATGTCATTTGCAAATTATTGTTAGTTTTTGCTAGGTATATAATAATAAAAACAGTTATATTTTCAATGCAACGATGCATATATGAAAGAATTTTTTTTTTTTTACTACGGTATGTGTATATCGGGCTTAAGGGGAGAAAGTCCAATTATTTTCTCACTCTCAAGTTAAGTCTTTGAGATGAAAAAAAGATCCTGAATTTATAAAATATAAAAACTGAAAGCTATTTACCTCTCCCATTTTAAAGGGAGTGTAGGCATACAATCAACAATTTGTATCGAGAGTTCTGAAAAACTTGGAAAGGATGAAACAATTTTCAAAATTGAATGATAAACAAAGGACCATTTGAATATTGTTCTAAAACGGAATTAAAGCCACCATATTGAGAACTATGACATCATTGTTTTTAAATTACCATAAATGGTAAACATGTATTGAATATGATAAATTATTGATTTATAAATAAGACAGAAATCACATCAGCTGTAAGAAAAATAAATATGCTAAAGTTTCTTTGATTTAAATGATATTTATCGGTATCAGTATGCCATATTTGGTAATATAGAACTATGACGTCATTGTGGTTCCCGGGCAAATAATAGGGCCACTGCAGATTCCGTTAGAGGGGTAGGCAGAGTGGTAAATTCATGTTCATTTTATAATTTTTTGTTCATGCTCATTAAAGGTCTTCATCATGAACCCTGCATTGTTTCAGGTGCCATCTCGCTCAAATCACTAGAGCAGTGGCAGAAAAATAATAAACATGGCTCCAGCATAAATGGAGCGTCTACAGTAGAATTTGCAGCAACTCTGCAGTTCAGGGTGAGAAGGTTCTAGGCCCATTCTCCATATCTTATCTCGATGTACATGGAGGATGAGCCTGGCATGTTCATGCCTGTTAGGCACCATATAACCCTTCATGTGTTGGTGCACCTTAAAACTCAATTTAAATCAATTATTTCTCAAAATGGCAGCTGCCATATCCATTTTAGAACAACCTTCAAATGGTCATATCTTCTTTGTTTCTAATTCAAATTTGTTAATTCTTTTTGGCTGTATGCTTAAACAAATGTAAATTTGTGTATTAATTCTATACAACATGTTATTATAATGCAAGTGTAAATTACGGGAAACATATGTTAATATATTTAGTGGTTTTGACGGAGTGCGTTATAGTTAGTGGTTTAGACAGAGTGAGTTATAGTGAGTGGTATTGACAGAGAGCGATTTATAGTGAGTGGCTTAGACAGTGAATTTAGAAGAGTGAATTATAGTGAGTGGTTTAGACAGAGAGTGAGTTATAGTGAGTAGTTTACACAGAGTGAACTATAGTATGGTTTAGACTGGGCAAGTTATAGTGAGTGGTTTAGACAGAGAGTGAATTATACTGAGTTGTTTATACAGAGAGCGAGTTATAGTGACAGGTTTAGACAGAAAGTGAGTTATAGTGAGTGGTTTTGACAGAGCAAATTATAGTGAGTGGTTTAGATCGAGTGAAGTATAGTGATTGGTTAGTCAGTGAGTTACAGTGAGTAGTTTAGACAGAAAGTGAGTTATAATGAGTGGTTTAGACAGACAATCAGTTATAGTGAGTGGTTTAGACAGAGAGTGAATGATAGTAAATAGTAAAAGAATTCCTGTATGGTTGCCGGAGTAGAATACAACCAATGCAAATCCCGCTAGAGGCAGAGGGGTAGGAAACCCCACTTCATGTTCATTTTATCATGCTCATTTAAGGTCTGCATCATGACACCGCGCATGCAAACGTAGAAATGTGGCTCTATCAGAAATGGAGTGTCTACTATAGAATTTGCAGCAACTCTGCAGGTTAGAAGGTTCTACCTAGGCCAATTCTCCATGTTTTATCTTGATGTAAATGGAGGATGAGCCTGGCATGTTCATTCCTGTTAGGCACCATATAACCTTTCATGTGTTGGTGCGCAATTGGTAAAACCAAATTTAATTCAGTAAAGGTAAATATTGAGTAATAGTGAATGGCTCAGGCAGAGAGAATGGGTTCGACAGAGAGTGAAGTATAGTAAACAGTTTAGACAGAAAGTGAGATACCGTAAATGGCTTAGACAGAAAGTGAATGGTTTAGACAGAAAGTGAGTATAAGGAACTGATTCAGACAGAGAGTATTGTTTTGACAGAAAGTGAATTATAGTGAATGGTTGGACTGAAAGTGAATTATAGTGAATGGGTTAGACTGAAAGTGAATTATAGTGAATGAGTTGGACTGAAAGTGAATTATAGTGAATGGGTTAGACTGAAAGTGAATTATAGTAAATGGGTTGGACTGAATTGTGAATTATAGTGAATGGGTTAGACTGAAAGTGAATTATAGTGAATGGGTTAGACTGAGTGAATTATAGTGAATGGGTTTGACTGGAAGTGAATTATAGTGAATGGGTTTGACTGAAAGTGAATTATAGTAAATGGCTTAGACAGGAAGTGAGTAAAAGTGAATGTCTTAGACTGAACTTAAGTAGCTGGTTAAGGCCAAATAAGAAATACTTCTGTTTCTGTTGAGTTCAACATGGCCAAAGAAAAAAAATAATTTTGACGTAAACATTTTTAGGGTAGGGGCTCAAATTAAAGGGCGATTGTTTTGGCAAAAATGCGGGAATTTTTTCTTTGGCCTAAAGACAGAAAGTGAGGTAAAAGTGAATTTTAGTGAATAATTCAGACCAAAAGAGTTATAGTGAATGGTTTTAGACAGAAAGTGTATTATGGTTAATTATTTATTAGACAGGAAGTGGGTTACAGATTTATAGCAATTGTTATTATATATCGTTTTATATACATAGTTTTTATTGGCTGAAAAGCAGTCATGTGGAAAGTCATTAGTAGGAACTATGACTTGAAAATTTGTTCAAACGTGTCCAATCCGGTTTAAACCAGACGTTTGAGTCAGTAGTTCTCTTTCGGGTGAATAATTCTCTTGCCGAGTCAGTAGTATCTTCCAGATCATTCAAGCGCTTTATTACCAATGTCAATTATTTACCTTAAGTGCTCAATTAACAACAAACCTTTTTCTCTATCATTCTATGATTCAATACATGTAGATAGTTGTATAATATTTCATCAGGCTCTTTAACATGAAAGCAAGTCACATATTGTATGTTGTATGCCATTACATGTCTATGTTATCATGGTTATAATACTAGATTATTTATTTGTATTTATTGCTAGTTTCACTTGGTGCAATAAACATGGTTCTTTAAACAAACAACGTGTCTGTTTTTGTATTGTTTTACTGTTAAATACAATTAGATGTTGCTTCAAAATAAATATTTGAAATGACAAATTAATGTTTAATACATCCACAGCTAAAAAAACACAAAGATAAAAAGGAGTGTTAAGAATCGGTTAAAAATTCATGATCAGTCATCGATTAAAAATGGTACTGTATTAGATATTTGACACCAATGTTAGTATTTTTAGCTCGACTGTCAAAAGTCGACTGGCCAAAGGCTAGCAAGGCTTATGCGTGGCGCGTCTCAACGTCCGTCGGCGGCGTCCATTAGCAACACTTTCTCCAAACAGCTTTGTCAATTTTACTTAAATTTTACAAGGTTGTTTCTTATATGGAGAAGGCCATACGAAAAAATGCGGCCACCATTGCTAAAAAAATTTCAAAACCTCAAAACATTCATCTTCAGGAACACCACAATGCAGATTTTGATCATTATTTCTTTATATATGAACAATACATACTAATCTATCAGGTTTATATTAGGAAATTCCCTGGGGGTCAAAAATGGCCATGTCCCAGGGATCCAAAGTTTGTGTATAGAAATTGTGCATGTTTTACATAGCTTATATAATGAAAAAAAACACAAGGCATCAAGCTCTTATATTGCATGTAGCATAAGCTTATGGTCCTCTACCAGGTTTATTCTAATTGTGACCGTGGGGTCGAATTTGGACTTTCCTTGGGAGTCGCAGTTTTACATCGACTTATATAGGAAAATCTTTAAAAAATCATCTTTGAAACTGCAAGAACTTGTCATTTTGCAAGTACCTCAAGTTTATGGTCCTCTACACATGTATTTAAATAGCGACCCTGGAATCAAATTTAGACGCACCACAGGGTCACGTTTTACATATACTTAAATGGTAAAAAAAAAGTAGAAATCTTCTCTGAAACCACAAGGCATAGAGCACTCATATATTGCATGTAGCAGTAGCAGTAGCTTATGGTCCTCTACCGCGTTTGTTCAAATGAGTTATAAAGGTAAATCTTCTCTGAAGCTACAAGAGCTAGAATTGAATTGAATGGTCTGTTGTTTAACGGCTCATCAACACAGTATAGGTTATTTAGAGCACATGGCAGGTGACAAGTGTTCCATGGAACATCTTTCTAGTTGAGTTAACTTACCAGTAATCTCCAAATTATTTATGGCATTACAAATGAAGTCAAGGCTATGGATATATAATATTGAGCTTTATTTTTTCAAATATAAAAAACAGTTTCCACTTTTCAAAATACAGTTTCACAGATCTTAATTTTTTTTAAAAGGGACTGGAGCAATTTGGATGTCATTTTAAAATGTGTTTGTTGTTATTGACCAAAAGTTTAAAAATCAAAAATCATGTGATTAGCCATGCATTGTTACTGAGTTAATAAACACTAATTAAAATGGACTGAATGTTATACACAAATATGTGCACATACAATTTTTATATGAAACGGAAGAACACTATAATGATTTTTAATTAGACAGACATTCAAATTTCTTCCATATCACCTCCAGACCCTTTAATGTAAATTAAACATTTAATTGAGATTTCTAGTCAGCACTGCAGTATTCCAGACCTCTGCATGCCATGGGTGAACTCCGTCACAACATGACCTCACATGTTAAAGGGACGTCAAACCCATTTCATTGTATTTTTAAGTTGAATTGGGGGTTTACAGCAAACCAACACAAAAAGGTTATATGGTGCCAACAGTAATGAACATTACAGGCCCATTCCCCATTTACATCCAGATATAATATGCAGAATGGGCCTAGAACCTTCTCACATGCAGAACTCGTTTTTTTTTTAACTTTAAAATTGTCCAACAATATATACTGTTTAATGGGATATTTTGGTATTTTATTTAGTAATAATTCACTTGTGATCATAAGATGCAGTATTCCCGATGTCTGCACCACGTGGGTCCAATGCCTGTCACAACAAACTTGATGTTCAAGGGACGAGAACCTGTTTAATTATATTTCCATCATCGAGTATACAAAATATAATCTACCAAAAGATCTAAGTAAACAATTCATTATATTTCTTCTCAATCAATTATACATGGTCACTTTGAAGTATATATTTATTTCTCTCTCGAACTTTAAAAGGACATACAGCAATCTTGAATTATTTAACAGGCATCTAAATTAATACCTAATTTATTAATCCAATATCAGGTAAGACTAAAACTGCTTGCTTTTTTCTGTTTTTAAATGATGTTTTACGTCATATATGACAAATTTTTATATGGCCTAAAATGTGCAAAAATGATGTAAAAAATATGTAAACATAATTTGCGTTGAACAATTTATATTATTATTATTAATGATTTTAAGATAAGCAAATTATTAGCAAAACTAACAGGACGCCACGAGCCTTGTATCCCTTTAATTCTACAGCCCAGTGTGCTCCTGTAGTGAATGAGGAAAATAGAGATTATTCAACTGTTGGGATCGTTTATACGGAAATCTTTCATGACGTGGTAGGCGTGTAGTTCTTTTACTTCAAGTGAACAGAAGTGAGTAAAAAAACAACGCCTACCATCGAGGGAAGCATTTCCTTATAATCTAACCCAGTAGTAAAATAGTATATTTTTTTGCGTTTTTAAACTTCCCCAGCAAATTACGTCGACGTCAACATTTTATTAACGTCACAATTATTTTTGTGTTCGGAGTTAAAATAACATAAAATATTTAGCTATTATGAATTATATTTCACTGAGACATCGTTCACCCATAGAAGTCTAATAAAGTGTACTAACATGTAGGTAAAATCACGTGATTACGCTGTCCATGATAAAACAGTTATTTGTTCTGCTCAGACCATTTTAACTATCGGTATGTAGATTTATAGAAATTAAGTGAAAGAAAGAATCTTGACATCTGAGAAAGTTTTAGTTGCATAATGTTGATGGTGGAAACTTTTATATATGAAAAAAGAGAAAAGAATGTGTTTTCCAATCTTTGGCCCTCTGGAGCATACATTCTGACGAGCAGCAAACAAAAACATAATTTGTAACCTGTATTGCATATGAAACTCACACCTGTAATATAATATAAACTTCATACAAGACATGCGAAAATAAATATGTGTGTGATTTAAACAGTGATTAATATACATTTTTATCAATGTAACTGGAAACAAGGAATTCGTAAATAATATACGGTAACTCTTAATTTGACGCTCCAGTTTCGGGGTTGCCCTGGCTGGTTAAAGCTGTTTATATATTGTGTCTATAGAGTTTGGATTCTCAAAATATTTCAGATATATAATTATATACCTCAACGTCAGTAGGTTTAGAAACGGTTCACATCTGTTCTTAAATTTGGCTGTTGTTGGCGGGATAATTACTTTAAAATAACTCGAGATGCTTTTCAAGTTTCCATTTTAATTGAATTGAATTGGGTTTTACGGCGCACCAACACATGAAAGGTTATATGGCACCTAACAGGAATGAACATGCCAGGCTCATCCTCCATTTACATCAAGATAAAATATGGAGAATGGGCCTCGAACCTTCTAACCTGCAGAACTGCAGAGTTGCTGCAACTTCTATAGTAAACACTCCATTTACGATGGAGCCACGTTTTCACGTTTGCATACGCGGTGTCATGATGAAGACCTTGAATGAGCATGATAAAATGACAAAATGAACATGAAGTGGGGTCCTACCCCTCTGCCTCTAGCATGATTTGCAGTGGTTGTATTTTACCCCGGGGAAGTTTCCATTTTAAATAATCTTATTAGGGTGCATTGTGAATTAGTGCAATAGTTAATAAACCCAAGACACTGGCATATATTGGTTATCCTATCGACATGTAACAATAAATATAATAATATTCAATTTCAATTAAATCTAAAATCCATACAATAACAACTAACAGACGGATGCATAGACCTTTTCTTAGTAAAAATAAAATTTAAATAATTCCTTAACAACACAATGTTAACATTTTGAAAGTGAGCAGCAAACAACATTTGATACCTAGGAGTTCATTGTGAACACCGGTAATCTGTAATACACCGTTCTAGCAAAAAGCCACTGTTACTTTCAGTTATTTTCTTTCTTAGCAAAACACTGTTACTTTCGCAAACTTCTTACATGGAAATGCAGGGGGGATCCAGGATTTCAGCTTAAAGGGGGCGGAAGATTTTGGTCAATTTACGGGTCCGTTTCTAGCCTTATAAAACATTTGCGGTAGTGCACTGATAGGGTAAAAAAGTCCGTTTTCAAATAAAAGGAGTTAACAATGTGTTAATGAAACTACTATACTACTACTGAGGAGGGCAAGGATTATTTCTGTTACTCTGTTATAGGCAAACATTTTATATTTTGTTATCTTTTTTGGTGAAAAAATTATTAGCCATTATGCGTTGAGCGAATGAAGCGAGCGAGAAAAAATTATATTATGTTATCTTTTTTTGCGAAAAAAATGTTTATACTGAGGGCGTGCATCAAAATTGTTTGATATTTTATCTACAGTAACATGGACATACATGTATGATCCTGAATTTTTAGTGGGTGGCGCGCGTCGGGGTCATGATGAAGACCTTTAATGAGCATGAACAAAAAATGATAAAATGAACATGAATTTGTTGTTGGGGGGGCGGGGGTAGGGTTTCACCCCTCTGCCTTTCCCTCCAATGGGATCAGCAGTGGCCTTATTTTTTGTCCCGGGGTCCCCGAAAATACACGGGGAACATATAATTGAAACAAGAATAAATAATATATGTATTACATCAGTTTGTGTATGATTTTAACTGAAATGTTGCATTTTATTGAACATCATTGCGGATAATGTCGACGTCAGTGACACTTTATTGAAATCATGACTTGCGTTACAGTTAGTTATTTTTGTGTTTGAAGTAAGTTATTAATATTTAGTGATTATGACTTTCCTTTCACTGAGAAATCCCAATCTTTCACCCATAAAAATGTAGTAAAAGCTATAACTCATCATCCCAAACTGCTGACATTAATGTTATTAAGTAGGATGGCTACCAGAGTATCCAGATACAGGAGTTAACATTGTAAACAAAATTAATCTTCTTATAAGTCCTTAATAAAATCAAGAAGTATTTACACCCAACATTGCGTACACATTCAAAGCACTGTGATCACATTAAGGAACATATCACATAGATTGCACATACACACATATTACATATCACATAGATTGCACATACACACATATTACATATCACATACATATCACATAGATTGCACACACACACACATTACATATCACATACATATCACATATATTGCACATACACACATATTACATATCACATATATTGCACATACACACATATTACATATCACATACATATCACATAGACTGCACATACACACATATTACATATCACATACATATCACATAGATTGCACATACACACATATTACATATCACATACATATCACATATATTGCACATACACACATATTACATATCACAAACATATCACATATATTGCACATACACACATATTACATATCACAAACATATCACATAGATTGCACACACACACATATTACATATCACAAACATATCACATATATTGCACACACACACATATTACATATCACAAACATATCACATATATTGCACATACACACATATTACATATCACAAACATATCACATAGATTGCACACACACACATATTACATATCGCATACATATCACATAGATTGCAAATACACACATATTACATATCACAAACATATCACATAGATTGTACATACACACATATTACATATCACAAACATATCACATAGATTGCAAATACACACATATTACACATCACATACACATCACATAATATCACAAACAAATCACATAGATTTCACGTATATATTACATACCATAACATAAACATATTACATACATATCACATAAATAAACATCACATACATATCACCTACACATCACATGCACATCAGATGCATATCAGATGCATATCACATAAACAATGCATACATACCACATACAACACATCATGTACATATCAAATATTCATAAAATATATCACATGTATCGCATACCACATACACATCACATACATATCACACAGAGATATCATAGCTAATCTACTAAGATTAAAACATTTCATATCACATTGAATAGATTCAAAAGCATCTATCAAGCGAATAGCAACAGTTTTGAACTAGAGACGCGATACAGTCATTGATATATGAAAACTTATGAAAAATATTATATTACAGCCAGGCTGAGCCAGCACATCTCACTTTTAAAATATAACATTATACTCAAATGGCAGTATTCATTTAAAAGTAAAATTCTTCAATTGAAATTCTTTAACATTCACGACTAAGACTAAAGAACTGCTTAAAGTAACCTTAATTGATTAAAACAGTTTGAAATTGCAGCCCGTAAACATAGTATGATACATACTTTTTTTAAAATACAGCCGTGTATATGAACTGATCAAAACATATCCAATTATGCATTTGTTATGGACGTAAGTAATTAATGGATATAATGTGTTTATATTTTTGATACCAATTTATCTTCAAAGATGATATAAAAGGGTTCATATCCATGAAAAGATCATAATTATCTTAAGCGCAGGCAGCAATAGGAAATATAGTTGATGACCAGGCTGCAGCTGATTGGTCAGTCATTATTCCCAGAATTCCTTCAACAGGAAGTGATTCCTTATTCCCAGCATGTACATGAAGGTACGATTAATAATTGTGGCAGTGCCTGCTCTAACTAAAAACCTTAATCACTGATCTATATGAAAGAAACACAGATTCTCACTCCGATATCGCATACAAACACAGCAGTAATTTATTTGGCCATAAAAGCATACGACTAGCTCTGGTCATCCACTAAACTGTGGCACAGTGCCTCATAACAACATGCTTGTTGACAGTAACTTTGGTTGCCTACACCACTGGAGCTGGAGCCGCAGATATTATATAAAAAAAATAAAAATAAACAATATCCCCCTATTACCTATATAAGGTAAAAAGGGGGATATCGTTTATTTTTATATTTTTTTATATAATATCAGCGGCTCCAGTACTAGTGCCAGTGGCCTACACGAATATGACAACAAAATATCAGTCAAACTTTTTACAACAACTTCAAATGAAACACAGTCCATCCAATCTAGATCATACTGATGCTTGACAACACATTGACTGTAAAGAAATGAAACACAGTCCATCCAGTCTAGATCATACTGATGCTTGACTGTAAAGAAATGAAACACAGTCCATCCAATCTAGATCATACTGATGCTTGACTGTAAAGAAATGAAACACAGTCCATCCAATCTAGATCATACTGATGCTTGACTGTAAAGCTCTCTCATTACATAAAGCATTACAAGTACCTACCACTACATTTGATTTTCTATCTAGCATAAAGATGTACCCTAAGGTAGCACACACGAGCCTAGCTCACAAGATGGGAATTAATGCATCACGTGCACTCACATTATTAAAAGGGTCTTTATCACAAGATGGAAATTAAAATTTCATGTGCAATCCCACATATCATTCACACAAGGGCCTGAGATGGGCATTTAAATGTCATGTGCACATATCACATGCCCTAACCTTTTCATGAGAGTATTGAAGGTATCATTACGTGTGCACCAGTTTGAACATCGGTCTCCGGAGTGCCACTATGAAAACAAAGCGTGTGTATCACCAGAGACGAGTATGAGTATAGTTTCTCTGTGCTATAGTCAGATAGCCAGGGGGGTGATTGAACACTGTCCAGTTATCTTGCTCCTTCGGTGGTTGCCAGCCTGCATTCGCTGCTAGTTCTTCTTCACGACTCAGGAAAGGATTTCTGCAACAAAGAATGTGAATGGATTTGAATAAACATAAAAGAAGTCAGAAACTTTTAAATGTCTATTAACAAGAGTAAAACATTATTTCGAATTAAAATAAGCAATCTTGAGCCCCAACAAGCACTAAATTATTCTGGGACATTTGAACTAACAGGTTTTACAGCGCACCAACACAAGAACAGTTATATGGCGCTAAACAACAATGAACATGCCAGGCTCATCCTCCATTTACATCAAGATAAAACATGGAGAATGGGCCTAGATTGTTTTTAACCTGCAGAAATGAAGAGTTACCTGCCTTGCTATTAGTTGTCCTTGTAATTGTTTGTTTCTACGCAAGTTTTTAGATGACTGTGGTCCTTGAATGTTCCTGTTGTTCTTTTATATCTACTTTTGCTGCAAGTTCTATAGTAGAAACTCTACTTTACAATGGGGCCACGTTCACACATTCAGAGTCATGACGATCTATAACCCTTAACCCGCTACATATATATAATGGACTTCTTTCTCCCATTTTCAGTCATGTGAGATAGATATTTTCCTCATGTGAGATAACTTTATCTTACATGACATGTGACTCTTACATGAAACATGACGTCACGTACGTTGGTGACGTCGCCTTATTTTAGCGTAAAATCAAATACAGTCATTGAAGTATACCTGTACTAACCACATAATGGGAGAAAATAATCCATCATGAGTTTATCCATATGAGATAGGTAAGTCTCACCTTCGGGATCAGAACTGCAACCAGGAACTCGGCAGAGCCTCGTCCCTGGTTACAATTCTGACCCTCGGGTGAGATTTCCCTATCTCACATGGATACTCATGAGGGATTCTTATATTCTTTGAATTAAGACCATTCCATTTATGTGACAAAGGAGTGTTTTGGGAAAAATGTTTTGGGGAAAATGACTGCGAGTTACTCGCAGGCTGATCTGGGTTTACAATGGACGCCAAGGCTATTATAGTTGTGCTTAGCGTGTCAAGGGTTAGTGACGATGATAACAAATTACCAACTGAACATGAAGGTGGGGGGTGGTTGGGGGAGGTGGGTGCTACCCCTCTGCCTCTAGTGGGATTTGCAGTGATCATATTCTACACTCGAGACATTTGATGGAATATACAATAAGATAATAGTCTCAATTCACATACACAGTGAGGTTGTTCAAAACAGTTAGACTTTTGAACTACACGTGAAAGTAAGATCCCTGAACTACCAGCTTGCATTATCAGGATCTTACACAGGAATTGGATAAATTAAATAAAATCCCATAACATGATTCCAGGAGTGTATTAAAACAGTTTTGTATGACTTATTTATTGTAATACTCTTGTGTTTTACATGTGTTTGTATTTTGATAAATAGAATCTTACATTCTTGACTCAGGGCCTTCCCCAGCCATTTATGGCGTAGCGGCGCCACGATTCCTTAACTTTTGAAACAGACATGCCGCGATACTTAATCTGACCGGGACCCTTTAAAACCATGCCGAGATCCCATAAAAGTGGGTCAAAACATTCATTTCCCGGTGTTAATTAATGACATATCTGAGGTGTTAATTACCTCCGCGATAAGGGTTTAATTCAAGAATTCAACCATGCGTACATGACCTGTAAACTTATTACGTCATCCTGGGCTGATAAATAATAAGCCCTGGTCATCAAATGTGAAAACAATTTACTTATGTTATATTTTGTTGAAGCGTTGAATTAACGTTTATGTTACTTCCAGTTTTGAATTTGCTTCTGTGTTTCAAACTAAAACGATAAATTACGAATAAAGACAGCAATTTTATAACATTTAAATAAACTTATAACCGCTTCCTACTCTTTTTTTTCGAAAACCTAATGACTTGATGCAGTGTACATGACTTAGACCTTAAGTTATTGTAAGACAATGTCAGCGTAAAACGTTGATGTAAATCCGGATAGTCCTTTTTTCGGATGCTAAAAAAATACACGACACTGCGTTTTCAGGTGTTTTGTTTTTTAAATGTTATTCACTTAAAAATAACATAATTACTCCTGCTTAACTTGACCACATATATAATGAAGTGTTTACAAGATAAAAAAAAATTCTAGAACAGCAGCAGAAGCGATGCATAAAGTTGAGTGTTATCAACTTTTTCCGAAAAAAAAATTAAAAAAAAAAAAAAATTAAAAAAATGGTCATATGGCAGACTGGTATATATATTTAACACATTTTTAAATGTGTCAGGTGTATGCCAAAACCCGTATTTTACTTCAAAACATGTAAAACAAGAGGTCAATGACCTTGAAGCTCTACTGATTGATTTTGATTTCAGGAAGTAGTCGCTACAGACTTGTTTTTTGAAAATCTATTTAACCGTGGCGGCCATCTTGAATTTCCGGCCGACCTGAAATTTTGCTAGGATCAATTAGACATTAAGAACAACATTCCTGTGAAGTTTCATGAAATCCGTCAAGTAGTTTCAGAGGAGTAGTCGCTACAAGTTTTCATTATATAACTCTATGTAAACAAAGATGGCCGCTGGCAGCCATGTTTAACGTCAAATCAAAACGATTTTCGACAAGGACCAACATCATGTCATACTGATCATTTTAGAAAAAGTCTTATATCAATATCTCTTATTGTTTTGAAGAAGTAGTCGCTACAAACTTATTTATTTTAAATCTATTTTTAGCTGTGGCGGCCATCTTGAATTTCCGGCCGACCTGAAATTTTTCTAGGATCAACTAGACACCAAGAGCAACATTCCTGTGAAGTTTCATGAACATCCGTCAAGTAGTTTCAGAGGAGTAGTCGCTACAAGTTTTTACTATATAACTCTATGTAACCAAAGATGGCCACTGGCAGCCATGTTTAACGTCGAATCAAAATAATTTTCCACAAGGATCAACATCATGTCATGCTGATCATTTTAGAAAAAGTCCCATATCAATATCACTTATAGTTTTCAAGAAGTAGTCGCTACAAACTTATTTTTTAAAAATCTATTTTTAGCTGTGACGGCCATCTTGAATTTCCGGCCGACCTGAAATTTTTCTAGGATCAATAAGACATCAAGAGCAACATTCCTGTAAAGTTTCATGACAATCCGCCAAGTAGTTTCAGAGGAGTAGTCGCTACAAGTTTTTAATATATAACTCTATGTAAACAAAGATGGCCGCTGGCAGCCATGTTTAACGTTGAATCAAAACGATTTTTGACAAGGATCAACATCATGTCATGCTGATCATTTTAGAAAAAGTCCCATATCAATATCACTTATAGTTTTCAAGAAGTAGTCGCTACAAACTTGTATCTTAAAACTGTATTTTTAGCTTTGGCGGCCATCTTGGATTTCACATCATCATGAATTTTTGCTAGGATCAACTAGACTTTATGGGCAACATTTCTGTAAAGTTTCATGAATATCCATCCAATAGTTTCAGAGGAGTTGTCGCTACAAATAAAAGTTCATGGACAGACGGACGGACGCCGGACGCCGCACCACGGCATAAGCTCTGCTGATCTCTGATCAGTCGAGCTAAAAATCGATATGCAGCAGGGGAGCCCCCCTCCAGCACCCACACTCGTGCGTTAAATGCCACTATCCCTTAAACAAATTCTGGGGAAGGCCCTGTGACTGTATGTTTAACGATAATAAACTCGTTGGAAAGCAAGATAGGACAATCGTCAGAGCCTTGTAGCCTATCATTTTAAATTCGTAAAATAGAGTAACTCATGTAAGATCCTCTATGACATCACTACATGATCTAGGCTATTTATAGCTTCTTTCTAAGAGAATGGAGAGGGTACAACAAAATCTTGGATATCCCTACACTTACTATCAAATAAATAACTCTCTTTTTTCATAAAGATAGCACTTTGACCAGCAAGTTATCAAATGTCTTCTTAGAATAACAGATGTTGGTTGAATGGGGTTTTAGATCATTTTCGACACATTTTAGGCTATATATGACGGTCGATTTTTTTCACGATGGAGGCAGATTACCCATTTTTTCCTGGGTAGAACCAGTACTGTATACCTCCTGCCATCCTTAAAAACACTTTCTCACTTACAAATCAGCTCCCAGTGGGATTTGAACCTGCAGCGGTGAGATGATTTCAAATGCAGTGCCTTTAGCTTCCAGGCTTAGAATAATATCTGAAACAGAGACAAATACCGAGAATTACACCTACCTAGCTGGAATTTGCGGTTGTTGAGATGTGACCTTCATATGACCTTGACGACCTTGATACTCCTGGTGAAGGTTAAAACTATTTAAATATTCATCTGCAGTCACCCCTCGTTTTAACAGGGGAGGATCACTGTAGTTTGAGTTCTGTTTCACATTCACGATATTACTATTGATGTGTATGCCAGTGTTTATACCCGGTATCGGCAGGCGATTCCCACTGCTAGGTCTTGATGCCGTGGGTGACTCGGAGTTGACGTGGCGGCTGTAGATCTGCTTGCCCTGTGACCTGATGGCTTGAGCACTAACCTTTCGAACTTCACTCCTGCAGTGGGAAAAGAACATTCTAAAACTCAAGCAAATTTATTAAACGACTATTAAACCAGTACTATTTTCTATCAAATGAGTGTTACAACCCAAAACATGAAACACTGTGGTATTATATGCATTAGAAACTCAATTTTGCATGCAGTTTAAAACAAAGGAGATTGTGAAGAAGTCTTCTGGTTTTTTTCGTTCATACATGTGTGCAAGACATCATTTAAATACATTTTATTTAAAAATAGTAAATGAATACATCTGATATTAATCAAATTTAGGAATAGCGAGTCATTTGACATGGAAATCGTTCTTAAGCCCAATAGTCTTTGAACAGGTACAATTAAGAATACATTATTGGATTTAAAATGAAGGCTTGGATGCGCGAATCTGAAATTTCCCCAAACAGTGAATGAATACATTTACCATTTCACCAAATTGAGGATTGGAACGAAAGCAAACTTATAAAATTCGTCTTCTTGGAAAGTGTGTTTTTGAAATGTATGTATAACATTCAACGCTTGTGAATGAGAACAGATGCATTGGTCTTTTTACCATTTCTAATAGAAACAAACAGAATCTGGCATTAGATCTAAAGTATTGTGTTAGGGCTATTCCATTAAAACATACCTGGGACCCCAGGAAGGCAATTTAATAAACATCCATGGGTGAACCTTATTTTCCAAAATTTGGTTCCTTAAACTCAGTTTTGCATCTATGGGTAGGAATTGACTTCATGGAGTCCCATATATGTTTTAATGGAATAGCCCTTAGAACAGGTGATAATATATTTCATAAAATACTACTCACTCCTCGGTTTTTGTTGCTGATATTGGCCTCAACTGACCATGGCGCTGATACTCTGCCTGTAAACAACAACAACAACATGTACTCGCAATATATACAGGGTCTATCTCACTCATGAAAGTGGTTTAATGAATTTCATTTAGGTACAGGAGTAGTCCAAAAAATATTTGTGTATCAGGGGCCATAACTGTGCCAAAAATCATTTAACCAGAACATGGCAAAGATATGCCCAGCTAGGCTTGATACTAATCCGGACAATGTACTACCTTTAAAATTCCGCCAAAAATCAATCAACCGTAACACGGCGATGATATGTGCAACAAGGCTTGGTACTGATCATCCCTGCCAGGAGTTCAGGAGAACCAAACCAAAGTTTCTGTCAAAGGGGCCACTCTGCCAAAAATCATTCAACCAGAACATGGCGACGAAATGCGCAACTAGGCTTAGTACTTATTATTCCTGCAATGTTTATTTGAAATCTAGTCAGGGGTTCCGGAGAACTAGTCCGAACAAGGTTTGTGACATATAGACAGACAGATGACAGACAACACATAAACAATATGTCTCCCCATCCACTTCGTTGTGGGGATATAAATAGTAACACCAATCTTGATGTGTCTATTAAAGTGTAGTTTAACAGCTCATCACCACATTTTTGTAGGTTATTTAGAGCCACCCCAGTGATTGGAAAAGAATACATAGGAATCTGTAGAGATATTGGTGTGTTGGAAAAAAAATAAAAAGGATATTCAAATTCACTCAAGACTGAACACTATATGCCCTCCCTCCGTGACATTTTTGGGATACATGAAAATACAAGCATTAACGTAACAAATAACTTACGTTTTCTCTTCTGGGTGTGGATAATACACTGGCACTGTGGGCCCCAGAGACAGGCCTACTGCCATTATGCCCTGTCCCATTGATGGTTGGCGGGACTGGAGGTATGTTATAGCCATTATATGTGTTCTGGCGCTGGAAGCCATCCTCTACTAGTTGCTCTACAATCAGATTGTACATCAATTTATAAGTTCGCTATGGAATAATATTTTGTACAGACTTATTTTCATGTTTTTTATATTATTTTCAATTAATAATTTAATAACAAAATCGTAAACACCAAATGTTCACTCATAACGACAAATTCATGGACTTGTCTTTCGGAAGTACCATGAATTGTATTCTTACGAATGTTAACAATTAACACTTGTGGGGCCAGTTTAATCTGAAAACTGGCAGGGTACCGTAGTGTGCTTCTACTGTCTCCATTACATGGTGTGTGTGTGTGTATATTGTCATATGGCTGTATCTATGGAAATGGTCACATTATATCTCAACTATAAGTCACATTATTCTCAACTATAAAGTTTGACAGCAAATACCGAATTTCCTCTAATAGTAGCAAAATGCTGTTATAAAATTTAAAAAAAAAAAACGCAACAAGAAACTATTAAGAAATAAAACAAGAGGCCCAAGAGGGCCTGTGGACGCTCTACTGGCTCAAGATAAAGTTTATGTATAAGGGGCCATAAGTATTTCAAAAATCATTCAACCAGAACATGGCAACGACAGGTGCAACTAGGCTTAGTACTGATCATCCTCGCCAAGATTCACTGAAATCTGGCAAAGAGTTCAGAAGAGACTAATCTGGACAAAGTTTGTGTATTAAAACATTTAAAGGGTCACAACTCTGCCAAAAATCATTCAACCGAAATATGGCGATGATATGCACAACTAGGCTTTATACTGATCATCCTTGTCAAGTTTCGTCTGTATCCAGCCAGGGGTTCAGGAGAGCTAGCCTAGAAAAAAATTGTGGTATCAAAATCCTTTAAAGGGCCATAACTCTGCCAAATATCTGTAAACCGAAACGTGACGATGACATGCACAACTAGGCTTGGTGCTGATCATCCCTGCAAATTTTCATTGAAATCTGGCGAGGGGTTCAGGAGAAGTAGATCAGAACAAAGTTTGTGTATTAAAACCTTTAAAGGGCCATAACTCCGCCAAAAATCATTCAACCGGAACACGGCGATGATTTGCACAACTAGACATAGAATTGATCATCCCTAAAAAGTTTCGTTTAATCCGGCCAGGGGTTCAAGAGAACTAGTCAGAACAAAGTTTGTGTATTAAAACCTTTAAAGGGCTAAAACTCCACCAAAATCATTCAACTGGAACACGGTGACTATGTACAACTAGGCTTGGTACTGATCATCCCTGCAAAGTTTCAATGAAATCCGGCCAAATGAAGGCCCTTTCGTCTTAATCAGGCCAAGATATAGCATATTTCAGAAAATCAAGGGCCATGACTCCGATGTAAATGGTCCAATCTGGATGTTTTTCAAACTTGTCCAAGCTTTCATTGATATTAACAATCTGGTAAAGTTTCTTAAAGATCGGACAAAAGATGAAGGCCTTATCGTCTTAACGAGGCAAAATATAGGATTTTTTACTAAATCAAGGACCATAACTCCACTGTTACTGGTCCGATCTGGCTGGTTTTCGAACTTGACTGAGCTGTCATTGATATTAACAATCTGGTAAAGTTTCATAAAGATCGCATGAAAAATGAAGGCCCTATCGTCTTAACGAGGCAAAGTATAGCATTTTTAACTAAATCAAGGGCCAAAACTCATCTGTTACTGGTCCGATCTGGCTGATTTTCGAAATTGCCTGAGCTGTTATTGATATAAACAATCAGGTAAAGTTTTGTAAAGATCAGATGAAAGATGAATGCCCTATCGAATTAACGAGGCAAAATATAGCAATTTCAAACTAAATCAAGGGTCATAACTCATCTGTTACTGGTCCAATCTGGCTGTTTTTCGAAATTGTCTGAGCTGTCATTGATATAAACAATCAGGTAAAATTTTATAAAGATCAGATGAAAGTTGAAGGCCCTATTGAATTAACGAGGCAAAATATAGCATTTTTAACTAAATCAAGGGCCATAACTCCGCTGTAACTGGTCCGATCTGGCTGATCTTCGAAATGTCCAAGCTTTCATTTATATAAACAATCTGGTAAAGTTTGGTAAAGATCGAATAAAAGATAAAGGCCCTATCGTCTTAACGAGGCAAAATATAGCATTTTTAACTAAATCAAGGGCCATAACTCCGCTGTTAATGGCCACGGCCTGCTAGTTTTCGAACTTGTCCTAGCTCTCAATTATATAAACAATCTGGTAAAGTTTGGTAAAGATTGGATGAAAGATGAAGGCCCTATCATCTTAATGAGGCCAAATATAGCAATTTTAACTAAATCAAGGGCGATAACTCCGCTGTTAATGGTCCGGTCTAGCTGGTTTTCAAACTTGTCCGAGCTTTCATTGATATTAACAATCTGTGCAAGTTTGGTAAAGATCAAATAATAAATGAAGGTGCTAGAGTGTTCACAAGGCTTAATATGGCATTTTTCAGCAAAACAAGGGCCTTAACTCCGTTGAAATTATTTCGATCTTGCCGGTTTTCGAACTTGTTCAAGCTTTCATTGATATAAAGACACTGGCAAAGTAAAGTAAAGATCCGATTAACATTGAAGGCCCTAGAGTGTTCACAAGGCAGAAAACAGCAATTTTCAGAAAAATCAAGGGCCATAACTCCGATGTTACTGATCTGATTTAGCTGGTTTTCAAACTTGTTTGAGCTTTCATTGATATTAACAATCTGTGGAAGTTTGGTAAAGATCAAATTATAAATGAAGGTGCTAGAGTGTTCACAAGGCTTAATATGGCATTTTTCAGCAAAACAAGGGCCATAACTCCGGTGAAATTATTCCGATTTGGCTGGTTTTCGAACTTGTCCAAGCTTTCATTGATATTAACAACCTGTTAAAGATTGGTAAAGATCGGATGAAAAATGAAGGCCCTATGGTGGTAACAAGACAAAAGTTAACGACGGACGACGGATGACGGACGACGGACGGACGGACGGACGGACGACGGACAACTCGTCATCCCATAAGCTCTGCTGGCCTTCGGCCAGTAGAGCTAAAAAATTGGAGAGCGATGTGGGGATGGATACAAAAGATCGAAAATGGAGAGAGAGAGAGCAGCAATCAAGATCTGATCATCTGTTTGAAAAGAATATAAGTTGACTTTATAAAATACTTGTAACGTATAGCGGCAAAATAAATATATTCTCGACACAAGATACTTATTTCTTGGTAAACATGTTCTGTGTTCATTTTAATTATTTTGTTGTGGTAAATGTGTCACAGTTCATGCATAATATAGGAACTTCAGTATGAAGAATTTAAAAATGTTTTCCTTTGTATTCGTCATGTATACGATGTTCAACCTACAAGTAACTTAAAATGACTAGCACACTATTTTTAAGAGAAATACTATAAGCTAATTTGAATTTTGAAGATTTATTATTATTATTTATTTTATTTTGAAAAAGTCGGTGGGTAGAAGGCGTTACTATTAGGGGAGGCATTCTTATTAGGGGAAATACGATTGATTGGTATTATAAAAGTACACTAGACAACACATAAGTACATATTATTTCATATCTTTTAAATGGAATGTACACTTTGAAAACTTAAATTGTATGAAGCTTATACTAGTATTTTCATTTCAAATTACTATCAGGAAAAATTCCCTTACATGTGTATTGCTATGTTATCTAAAATACAAAAATTGCTAAATAAATAAAGCTTTCGCAAAGATTTAACTACATGTACAATATGTCTTAAAGCAATAGTTAATAGAATCTTAATTATTTTTTATTTATTTTAAAATTGGTTCAACATTTTTTTGTTAATTAAGATTTGCAATTTGTTTACTGACCATCATACATGGCCTAAAATGTGCTAAAAATGACGTAAAACACCATTCAAACCAAAAAAAAAGCTATTTGTTTATTAAGTTAATTAATAATTTCTGTAATATCATTTTTATTTCAGTACAATATATTTACAAACACGTACATGACAAAGCCATTAACATTGAGAACACAATTTTACTGAATAAAATTAATTTTTAATAAATATTTTATATTGATAATAATACATCTTAGAAAGATATGAGCCGAAACACGCGAAAACAACTTTCAGACAAAATGTTGACGTTTTATGTTTGTTCATGTTTATGAAACACGTTGATTTTTTCTTTAAAAATCTCTTTAATTGATGTTAATATCTTAAAGGGAATGTAGCGACACAGCCAAACAAGCTTTGTTTTTGAGAGTTCTGAAAAACTTCGAAAAAGGTGAAAGAATCATCAAAATCGGATGATAAACAAAAAAGATATGACCATTTAAAGTTGTTCTAAAACGAATATGGGAGCCGCCATTTTTAGAACTTTGACGTCATAGTTCCATATTACCATATATGGAATATTGATAAATATCATTGAAAACGAAGAAAATCACTGCAAATGAATGATTTTTTTTACTGGTCATATAAAGCATTATTGCCATTAAGTATTACATTTTTCCGCTATAAATCAGTAAATTTTCATATTTATATATATTCCATATATGGTCATTTAGAACCGTGATGTCATAGCTCTCAAAATGGCCGCTTCCATATCCGTTTCAACAGAAACTTCAAATGATCATATCTTCTTTGTTTATAATACGATTTTGATAATTCTTTTACCCTTTTTCAAGTATCTCAGAACTCTCAATAATAAAGATGATTTGGCTGTGTCGCTACATTCCCTTTAATTAAAAATAATTTATCTCCATTTGAAAACCAAAGATTATATTAGCCATTAATTTTGACGTTGACGTCGGCGTCTTGGACAACATCGTTGATTAAATAACAACAAAAAACATAAACAATTTATATTAAGAAAACATATTCCCTATGATATAATTATAAGATAAAACACTGAAGTGACGAGAAATGATTAGTAATTAATTGATTACCGGCCGACGTCATAAATTGTTACTTTATGACGTTGTCGTTTAAACGTCCGAAGGGACGTTTTCGTGTGTTGCGGCTCATATTGTCTTGAATACAAATTACTTCTCATATTTCATATGTATGACATTGAAAAGGATCATACAAAATATAATGTATTCGACACCTTAAATCTATACACTCACATACAATAGCACTATCATTAATCATGATATAGTGCTAGGTCCATTTTTTCTATAACACAAAAAATCTAATAGAATCTCTTGAGAGCAGTTTGAACAGTAATTAACCACATATATGGGGAAAAATACCCATTTTTATGTGTAGACTTTATTTTATTAACAAGGTGTATAATTCTTGTACAAAAAATGTCATAGGCAACAAGGGTGTAACATTACAAAACAACTTGATTTAATTTAAATACTGTGAAGATGGCATTTAAGTGGAACGTCCTGAGATTTAAAGACATGTTACATAATGTCTCAAAATATATTTTTTTTTTTTTTAGTAAAACGGTTAAATTACATTTGTTTTACATTGATCTCTAACAAATCTATAAACATTTACATAAAAACAATGCAGTTCAACCATTTATTTGTGTATGACTTTCTTGATACTGACAAACAAAAGATAATGAGAAACAAAAAAAGGAAAAAATATGTCCTTAAACCATCTCAAGGCTCAAAAATAATAATTCTCCGTCTAATATAAAATGTTTACAACATTCAACAATAAATATTATGACAAGGGGTAAGCAAAACGGAGTCATCACCAGTGCTTGTTCCTCGAAAATTTGAGATATATACAACACCACCCTAACTTGCCCACCCGTATAAATCTCAAATGTTCCCATATCAAGCACCAGTGAGCTGGATATGTCCACGGGACATCTATGTAATACAGATGATGTTCTCTTATGTACACGAACATCTTTTTTTTTGTTAGCTAGTTTTTTTATTAACGTAGGTTCTATTTGTTTGCTAGTTTTTTTATTAACGTAGGTTCTATTTGTTTATAAACTACTATACTTTCGCTTGAATATATTATCTGTTTTAATCAATGAAATTAATTGAAATGCATTTTTACACATTGTATAAGGTTACTGGGACAGCAATCTCAGAGGGAGATGAGATGAAGGAGAAATTTTCCATTAGACCTGCCTCCACCAGGTTGTGAACCCACACAGTAAAGTGGTCTGTAGGTCTCAAGCCAAGGCCTTATCCACTAAGCTACCAAAACTGCTTTATTTGAATGAAATAAGGTTTTGTGTACCCACCCCCCACCCCCCATTTAACCCATTTATTCTCCCCGCGAATAAGTGTGTTGTGGGTCGGGGAGGGCCATCCCACCGCACACTTTACAAAGAAAATTGTAACAATATAAAATAGTTAAATCACTACATACACTCATTCAAATACTCTCTTTCTTCTTAGATCTAGATATATTATAGGTTATTGAATTTGTATGGCTTAATATTACTTGGAACGAGTTGTTTTGGCAAACGACGAGCTTGTGAGCCGTCCTGCGCCAAAACAACGAGTTCCAAGTAATATTTAGCTATACAAATTCAATAACCTTTTTATTGTATACTTTCATATTGTTTTCGATCAATGTTAATTGTATGACTATTACTTTTCATTGTATTTGTGTTATTTTTATAGCTTTTGATGAGATTCCTATCTTGTCATTCAGTTTCATTTCGTGTGGATGATTATTTGGCGCGAAAACGACGTTGACTTCATTAAAAACATCAAGCGATTTTCCAAAGTTTGTTTACCATTCGATAACGTTAAATACAGTGGGTGAGTGACCATTTCAAATTTTTTTATCAATTTCTGCCGTAAAAGGTTGGAAAAAAAACACGTATGTTTTTGTCGACACTATAGGAAGGATTCCGTTATTTTATTTGAAAGTAGTTCCTTATTTCTAATTCGCGGCTCTTAGCAAGCACGAGAAAAAGTTCCGGTGCAATATCAATGTCTGCAATATCGTAGAATATTGCACACATAGCTCAATGCAAACTAAACGGGACAATATTAAAGTATACAATAAATATATTTATTTTTGGAAAATACCTGTTTTAGTATACACGACTCAACTTTTATATTCGGTCACTTTTCAAAGAAGTGTATATTTTTTAATAATTCATATTTTCATTTGAAATTTTAACTGGCATTGTTTAATAAATATCGTTAGCGATTTATAAAACTTAATCTGCCTTGATTGGACTAAAACCTTGTTAATAAACTTAATAAATTATTGGTATGTATTTCGGTGATTTCCAGTTTTTAGTATTCGTGTTATTTTCCAAAAACCTGGATCACCGATTATAAAAGTTGAGTTGTATATATACATGTACGTAATACACTTTTGCCAGGAACTTAGTGGGAGATGAGATGTACATTTTAAGTCTAAGGTACAAATTAACGTTAGGTCTATGAGTAATAAGGGTTACATTCGTATTTCCCTCAAAGACACAATATATAAAACAATGTCCACACATGGCAACAAAGAAGCCATCACACACAAGTGATAAGTGCAGGTAACAGAAGCAACAGACTTGTTCCAAAGACACCAACTTTTAGTTAATTCAGAGCATCCCTTAGATCGTAATTCCACTTAGTGGACAGCAAAACAACAACTTTTATTAGAGAGGCCCTCCCAGGAGCTTTTGGGATCTAGGGAGCATAGCTAATTAAATGTTAGGGATCTGGGGGGCATTGGCAATAAGGGGAGACGATCCATTGATCAAAGACCTCATTTTAGGGATTTAGGAAACAATGTCCTAAAAAAATGAAAAAATGAGAAACAATGTGATTGCTTTAATGGATCTGGGGAACAAGGAACCCCTGGGAGGTCTCATTAGAGGACTATTTAACCTGAAATGTGGGCATAATCTATGCATAATCCACACTTAAGATAAAGTGTCCATCTACTAGTATACTTCCACTCAATAGATCTCAAACTTAAACATATGTGTGTATGTTCACACACCGCACCCACGCACACCCCAAATGACAATGACCTTCAAGTACTGATAGGTTTTTGACATCCAGATCAGTCCTGAGGAACATTTTTTAAAACTGATATTTAAAACTGAAAAACAAAACTTGGATCAGTAAGGCTTTTTTGAGAGAAAAAATGTGGGAAATGCATGATTGAGTCCCAATTTAGAATTTTTCATCCTCAAATAATTGCTGAATATTCCTTCAACCTCAAACTATCAAACATTAATAGTGTAACAACTTACCTGTTGGGTGGTAGTAATTCATCCACGGGTCTAGAACTAGCAAAATATAATGGCATTTATAGCAGGGGTATTGACCGTGTCACCTTTTATAACTTTATAGTTGCCTTTTTAATATTCAACCTACAGTACAAGCGTAAGTGTTCATCTGTAACATATTATTGTCAATATATTCCCATCTCAAAACAGTGAAATGAAATGGGGTTTATACATCTTGTTAACCCATGAACAATCATATTGGGACAAGGACCCAAGACATACCACCACTAGGGCTTGAACCCACCAGAGACAGAGGTCTGCAGCTCTAAAGCACAAGATCTTGACTAAGCTACCAAGACTGCTGTCTCAAAACAAATACATGTAACATAGGGAAACGTACAGATCCCAGATTATTTATAGCAAACGAGCCGTCATGTAGATGTAAACATGTGTTTGAAAGCCTGTGTCTTCTGGTGACTGAGAAATGGACTTAACCAAAAATTGGATGTAAAACATTAATGACAATTAACTATTGCAAAAAATATGTCAAGGTCAAATTACATTGACCTACTTTTGGGAGGAAAATACTGCAGTCATGTAGATGTAACATGTGAAATTTGAAAGCTCTATGGTTTCAGGTTGCTAAAAAATGGGCACAAGAGGGCCTGTATCACTCTACTGGCTGTACACATTTGGTGGAATTTAAGCGAAAAATAAAGCTTCCATTCTCTAAACAAGAGGGCCATTGCAAATACCCGTGCCTGCCTTAAAGTGTTCAGGCCCAGTAAGTGTATATATGGTTATAGGGTGGAAGTCTGAACGGTTTCCAAGTTATGATCCAGGGGTTATGTTCCCGGGAGTTGGGATAGACACCAGAGTAGATGCTGGCTGAATGGTTCTATCTGTCTGTTCATGTCCATTAAGTGTATTTAGGGTGGGGATCTCAATGGTTTCCAAGTTGTGACCCAGGGGCCATGTCACCAAGGGTGGGGACAGACCACAGGGGCCAATGCTGGTTGGATGGTTGTATCCATCTGTTCATGCTCAGTAAGTGTATAACTGTGGTTCTAGAGAAGAAAATCATTTAGTTTTTTTCCAAACGTGTCTGTAAAACATGTGATCCCTGGGGTGGGGCCAAATTTGTCCCCATGGTCTCCATTTGAAAAAAAACTTGATAGACGACGATGAGCTTAAGGCACTTGCAAAATAATAAACCTCCAGCTCATGTAGGTTTAGAGAAGAAGATTTTTTAAAGATTTTTCTTTAGAACTAGTATGCATAACTGTGACCCTCAGGGAAGGGCCAGATTTAACGCCAGGGTCATCATTTGAACAAACTTGTTAGAGGATCATAAGCTTATGCTGCAATATATGAAACCTCAATACAATGTGCTTTCAGAGAAGTTTTTCTGTAAAACATGTGAACCCTGGGGTGGGGCCAAATTCTAAATAAGTCTATGTAAACATTGGTAGATGACTATAATCTCATGGTAAATGCAAAATATTAAACCTCTGGCTCTTGTATTTTAGAGATGAAGCTTTTTTGAAAATATTCCTGTAAAACTGTACCCACCCCACCAACGGTCACCATTTGAACAAACTTGGTACAGTACCATAAGCTGATACTGGAGAACAAGTTTTTCACTATATAAATCTATGTAAACTACCACGTGGAAAATCTCTATATACAAACTTTGGACCCCGGGGCACAGCCATTTTAATTTTATGGAGACAAAAAAAAAAAAACTTGATAGTTTAGTAGCTAGCGATCAATTCTAGCTTTTTTTTTGTCAAAATCTATCTTTCCGTTCAGGAGAATATTTTTAGCAATGGCAGCCATCTTGATAAAAGGATTAACCAGGAGCATCTATGGTAAATTTGGCCAATAGAGCTAAGAAGAATGCAAATCTTTGGGTGGACAGACAAGGGTAACACTACGTTTCAGCTCCACTTTTGTGGTGGGGCATAACAATCTGGACATATAAAATGCTTATGAATCTATCAGCTACAGTGTTGTTAATGATGCAGTAGCAGCTGTCAGTTACCAAAAAATAATAAACGTTAATAAATTCAATATAAGCCTACCCACTAATTATAATTTTTTGGTTAAAATTTGATAGTTTAAATTTCACCCGGCATTTTACAATGCACATCTCCTTATTTAACCAAATAATCTGGATTGAGTGTTGTAATATCAATTATGAATTATGTAGTATACCTGTGATAAAACTATAGGCCAAGGGTGAGCAAATAAATATACCTAAGTGTGGGGTTACAAAGGGATGACAATACTTACTTTTAAAGTTAACTGTAACACATTCCACATAAAGTTAATGTATTAAACAAGAAGTAGGTTAACTGTAACACATTCCACATAAAGTTAATGTATTAAACAAGCTTTCAATCCTTACAACTGAACGCGATTCAACAATTCAGCGATTTGTGCATTTAATTACTTAAATACTGTTATAAGTATTACTTACAACTTTAATTGGGTCCAATCCACAAAATGTTAAAGATGAATGGCCACCCTTTTTGTAGTATTATCATGTAACAAATTTAACTTTTAAACGACATATGAACATTTCTTGATAGTCCCGGCGAGAAACATATATTTAAATCCGCTACTAAGTTGTATGTAAAAAAGTATTATTTGCATGATGTAGAACAGAGTGACTGCACGGGGAATTGAGGTAAATCTGAATTGTATAGCTGCACAACTATTGCCAGTAATTGATAAATACATTTACCTGTGGATTAATTTACCTGTTCAAAGTTTTCTACGTCATCAAATAAAATTGAATTCTCACTTTTCACAGATATTGCAAAGTGTGACTTGTAAATATCTAAAGACTATTGTTGTGTATCGATGTCACATGTTCATGACACAAAACATGGCCGGAGAACTTTAAGTCACACATAAGGCGCCTAGGTAACCGTATAATTATAAGAATCAGATTTTCCAACATTTTTCAGTGTAAAACATCCTTATCTGCTGGGTCTGCTTCTACCACAAAAAAATTGACCATCATATCATTATGGCCTAACATGTGCTAAATATTAATATGACGTCAAAATTTAGTTGTTGTAATAAACCAATTAATTCACAAATCATTTTTTCAGTACTATTTCTTTTGTATTGATGTATAAAAGTTGTATTTATGTGTTAGTATACAATATGTAGTAAATCTTGTATTTTGCCTACCTCTTCGCCTGCTAGGATGTGCTGGAGGTCGTCCCGCGGCAGATCCCGTCTTCGCTGCTGCATCTGCCAATGTCAATCTTACAATCAATGTCTGTCTATTCATTCATACATAGCAATAAGCATACACATGTATTGTCATATGAGAATCAGAATCATCTGCAATGTTCTGCCTTTAAAGCAGACACAGTTAAAGGCACTTATCTGCCGAATAATGGAAAAAATGCAAAGCAAAATTGTTTATCCAAACACTATCCAGGTGTTCCGGTCATAAAATTATGTATATGTGCTGACTAAAAGTTTAGATTTATTCATGGGTACTTAAAATACATAAGATTGAAAATGCGTAAAATGAATTATGCAATTCCACGTTCCAGTTTTGGGATTTGCCTTTGCTGATTAAAGTCATCTATTTTGTGTCTATAGAGTTCGGATTTTCAAAATATGTTATATATATAATTGTCAGTAGGTTTAGAAATGATATACATCTCGCGTGAACTTCAATTAATAACATTTATTATCGAAGGTTTGATAATCTCCACTGGACACAATATGTTGTTATTTGGCTCATGAAAAAGTGGTATTCTCAGCTCGTTAGCAGTTGCTTAATGATCGTAGTTATAGTATTTGGGAAGAAAATATGTTGACATATGGTCGGGTTGATTGCTGAACGAGCTTAATAATAACATAAGGAAATTAAAAAGTTGTCTCTTAGGACAATTGGTCACTAAATGCACATGCTCGCATGAATAAGTTTGACTCTATATACCGAAAATAGTAGTATTGCATACGCATTTACAAGCTCCGTTTACTTTCAATGTAACAGGAAACATCAATATTCGGCCATATTGAAGTGTAGTCAAGTCACATTGGGTGTGTAATGTATACTCGTTCGTGATTGGTACACTTTTCTGTTCATGCCAAAGAAAGTCTGTCATGTGATGTAAACAATGTTGATTTCATTGTGAAAATTCCCATTATGTAATGACAATATGTTTGTTTCAAATAAATGTTTTGGTGAAAATTAAATGTTACAACCTACTTTATTCCCTCTAATTTAAAAATGTGTATGCATTAAAAAGGTTATTAGATTTTTATATTGGGATATATGCACTCGCTCTTTTGCGCATAAATATTTCTCTCCTAAAGACGTCTAATATTAATACGCGAAATAACTTGTGCATATATCCCAATACAAATCTAATAACCTATAAATATGGAAGAATTTTACACAAACATAGTCCACACAATTATCGTACATTACCATAAACCTTAGTTCTAAACACACACACTACTTCGCTGATTTGATATCACAGTGTGTACACCTATTTAAACTGTTCAACTAACCAGGTCTGTTATTGAAGAATCCCTCGAACACCACAAAGTTGTTGACCTGCGGCACCTCTGCACGAAGATGGAAATGCTTGTCAAGGAATTGACTGAACTTGTATGATGGTTTATCTATGGCAAGATGCTGCGGCTTCACTCCCTGATCCTGTAATGGAGCAAAAATAATTAAATGGATCCACAATGAATAACTGGAACCACATCATGAAGTTATTACACTGTAAGTTATTACACTGTAAATTATATGCTTGTTGCATTGTCAATAATGTACTTGTCACACTGTACATAATGTGTGTTATATTAAAAATAATATGCTTGTAACAAAGTAATTACTATGTTGGCTTCACTGTTACAAGTATGCTTGGAAAAAGTAATTACTATGTTTTATTTTCATTTTTAATAGTATGCTTGTTACAAAGTAATTACTACGACAGGTGTTCAACTTATAACGTAACAATTTTGTTTAAGACGGTGTTTGTCAGCGGAAATGGTTATCATAAAACATGCGTGATTCAATGTTGTGAAACTGTTATTTAGAACATATGCATTTAAAAATAATATTTTAAAGTTCACGCGGTTCGCTTTAAATTACATTTTGAATTAGGTACCCAATAGTTTCCAATTTTAAACCTATATGTTTCTATGTAGAGTTTTACCTTAAACCAAATAATGTCACTAAATGCATATCGTAATTGTTTAAAACTGTGTTTGAAATTTAAATATGATCGTATGTTTTATCTTAAGTCAAAAATATAAATATTGAATTAAAAAAGTTCCAATTTTATCGAAATTTTAAGAAATTGAAAAATTATAGGACAGTTTGCTAGTATGTTACCGATGCTTTTATAAATTTACCAAAATAAGCATTTTATTCGTATTTTATGAGACAAAAAATGAATAGTTATTGTTGCTGTATATAAAGATATATTTTGGTCGATATGTATTTTTTCATCATTATTTGCAAATGTGTGTGTTTTGCCCCTGAATCTTAAGTTATATTTTTTTTTTATTTCTTTTTTTATAAGAAAGTAAAGAAACTTATTTTTTACAGAGGAGGACATCATAACAATGCCTGCAGTTGATGTTTCGAACTAGAAGTTTTTAGAGATTTAATAATTTTAAGTTTTTGTTCAGGTTAATTTTCGCTGAAATCGTGAAAACCGACAAATAGCAAAATAATGCATATTCTATTTTTTTTTATGTTCATACATGGGCATATCAGACTACTATTACCTTAAACGACAAATCAAAAGCATTTGTTTTTAAATTTATTTTGCCGTTATTTTTTATAATTGAAGAATTTTGCTTCAAAATGTCATTCTTTACCATTTTACAAAAATACCGATGCAGCAAAATTAGGAATCACATAATAGTTCATGTCATAATGTTTTATATCGAAAGAAACATTAGACTTGACATTAAAATGAACATATTCGGTGAGAATGTCAAGATCTTTAAATCGGGTACAAAATGAAAGTGTTACGTTATAAGTTGAACACCTCTCGTATGTTGGCTTCACTTTTACAAGTATGACTGGAACAAAGTAATTACTATGTTGGTTTCACTGTAAATAATATGTTTGCTAGAATTCAATAACATCTTTTGCATTTCATCGGTATGTAGCAGAGTTTAAAATGTTTATAAATAAATTTGTCATTCTACTAATGCTTATGGCATATTACATGATTGTACAATTCAACCATCTTGCTTGGAGTCCCAGGTCACTTACTGATTGTATTTATTTGATTTATTTCAGTGATATACATTATAAAAGGATATTTCAGTTTGGGTTTATATAAATAGATTTTAGAGAATCCCCGTCTTCCTTTAAATCATTAAAAAGCTAAAATGCACATAAAGTACTAGAGGATATTTGTTGTTTTGGAGTGAATAACATATTTTATTTCATCGAGAAGTGAGAAAACTTTATATTTTCACCAATGCGAAGCATGAGTGAAAATATAAAAGTTTTCTAACTTCGAGATGAAATAAAATATGTTATGGCATTTGTGAAAATATAAAGTTTTCTCACTTCTCGATTTATATAAAATATGTTATTCACGACAAAACAACAAATTTTGTTTTTATTTTATGATTTTACAAACAATTATTTAAGCAATTTCAGTAACTAAACCGTTTTACACACCTGACTATGCGCCCTGTTCACGATGACATTACGAAACGTTATATGACGTCAATACGTTAACGTCATAGAAAGGAAGTAATTAAATAAACAGTGGATTTAACAGTATAACAGTTGGAATATCTGTTAGATTTGTTACTGTGCATTTGTGTTGGTTGTTCATTAAAAAAGTAGTCCCGGCAGTTACTGTGGAAATAAAACTCTATATTCCACATGTGGAATAACACTTTTATTTCACTGATAAAATACAGTATTTCATTGCTTATCATAAAAGAAATCGAGAATAATTAACAGCATAAATTCGAAGTACGAGTTCTTTTTAACCAAATTACCACTTTTTTCTCGAGTGACATTAATTCAGTATCAAATTTATGCTGTTAATTATACTGTTTATTATATAACTTTACGTAAAAGAAGAAATGAAAAAAAAAATTTAACTTTAAACCAGTGTGTTTTTTAACAAATATGTTAAATAAGTAGTTCCAGCAAAGTTATATCATCACTAGAGATGATATAAAAACTAACTTTTTTTGTGTGATACTAGAATTACGTCATTAATAGTTCAATGTAAATTTATGACAGTTATGTAATAAATAACTATATTCTGATTACTTTACCTGTAACATAAAATCAAACAGTTTCCTGCCACACCCCATTCTCTGTCTGGATTCGTGCACGTAGAAGTCCAGCACGCACAGTGGTTCTATCTCTTGCACATTACCATGGTGATTGTACACAAACAGCTTCTTACGGCCTGTCTTTAGTATACCCACGGCACCTCCTTGACCCCTGAAGAGTTAACAAAAAGATAATGAGTTATGGTGAAGTGATTATTGTCAAAGATTTATTTCTATAACCTATATAAATGGTATTTTAACTTTAAATACTAAAACTAGCATTTTTAAAACCCAAAATATTTATATATTAGTATTTACCTCAGTAATTGATTCAGCTAAGTGGACATCTTGTGTAAAATTTAAATCATTTAGACTTTATGGAAATCTGTTATTTTGAAATTAAATAAAGTGTTTTTGTTTTTTTAAATATAGCCTTTATCGGGTTTAGAATAATTTTGGGTAAAAATATAGCAAGATTCCCAGTGTCCCATTGAACAAGTTAAACACCTATTATGGATTTCCATGTTAAGCAAGTAAAAGTATAAGATTATGCACGATATTAGAATACAATAATTCTTTATGCAGTTATCATTCTGTTGACAGCAGCCATATCACAAGCTGCACAAAGTG
>JAWPHD010016331.1:0-50450 GCA_037043455.1 Cyrtodaria siliqua
TGGTATATATGTTCACTGACCACCCCCTCCCTGAACCCCTGTCGCCACCACCTATTAACCTCCACAATTAAGACTTGACCTTGTGAATGAACTGGCACCATGGTTGGTGAGACAGAAGTGTCAGTGACCTTGTTTAAATTTGACCTTGAATAGTGGAGAATGAATGCTGTCCTTTCGACAGCTCTTTTGTTTAATATGGATCTTTATATATTTGGTGGATAGAACTTCATGTGCTGGTGTTAATATTTAGTTATGCTTTGTCTGCTTTCTATGTGAGTCCCCTTTTGCTCTTCTGAATTATGAATCGATTGGATGTTTTGTTTGGTAGGGGATCGTATTGTACTGGGCAATGACTACCATGTTCCATACCATTCTTATTAACACTGGCATATAGTGCATGGCTTTGTCTGTAACCTGGCATTGCATGTGGCTGAAGCTGCTTCTTAAGTCCATTTACTTGTTGATGAAATTCACAAAGTCTATCGCACAAGTATCAGGACCCTTGTATTGTAATACTTTCATGACCACTGCATACTACATTGATTACTAACATGCCCAAAGTATATCAAATCTAAATTTATAAACTGTCATGGCTACTCTTTACCTCATTTTCTACTACCATGACCACTGCATATTGCAAGTATTACTAGCATGACCACTGTATATCACATTTAGTACTACCATGACTACTAAGACTAAATACCACATTTATTACTACCATGACCACTGAATACCCCATTCATTATTACCATGACCACTGAATACCCCATGTATTACTACCATGAGCTATTCATACTACATTTATTACTATCATGACCACTGATACCATATTTATTAATAATATACCTAATGTCAAACATCCATGTTCAATGTTCCAAGACTGTTATTTTCCCATTTTTGTAATATCGCATATCGCTTGTAATGTGGAGTGAGTCACTGAATAATAGTATTTTTTTTGTAATGTCACCCCAATATAATACTGTCTTATGATTGTAAAGTCAAAGCAAGTGTATAATTATGTATTGGGATGTCCAGTGCTGAAAAGTGTATGTCTACATACACAAATAAAAATCAGTGAACATTTACTAAAATGGCTGACACAGTTTGCAAAACTTTCTGAAGATGATTTGAAGTTTACTTGTGAGTTCACAGCTGAAGATTCCGAAGGAACATAAAGAACCATCTGTTTTCTAGGTGCTGAGAATAGTGATTTTGAACAGAGAGAAGTGACCGTGTATTTCAAAGGAATATTTAGCAGAACCAAATATCTATTTCAAACATATTTTTCAGTATAATAAAATAAATAGCCTTAGAAGGTTGACAAATGTTCACTGTTACCCTCACAGGATTGCAATATTTACATACCGCCATGACCAATATATATCACATTTAGGCCATTATTTTTTATTTTTTTTTAAGAACCATCAAGACAGAGAATAGCTGTAGGAGAAGGGAAAAAATAAAAAATAAATAATCAAATTCCCTATGGAAAAATAAAATACCTAATTTCGTTTTTTCGTAGGAGGGTTCATAAAACGAATTATCAAAAAATAATGGCCTTATTACAACCATGACTTATGTATACCACATTAATTATAACCATGACTGTATATGAATATCATGTGCATTACTACCATGATCAATGTATACCAAATTACTACCATGATCACTTTATAACACTTTATACAACACATTTATTGCCAACATTGCCAGTGTATACCACATATATAACTGCCATGACTAATGTATACCACATGTATTACTACCATTATATATGCACATCACATTTATTACAACCATGAATACTATCACTGTCTTCTACAACTCATTTCAACTTGAGATTTCAATAAACTTCTGAGCAGAAGTTGTGGATGTAGCCACAACTCCATGTTGAATCCTGTGGCAGATGAAGTAGATCTACATTTATCTTATAGACTGAAGAGGGAGCCAGATTTTTTTCCTCTAATTGGACTCAGAGCCAGATTAATTTTTTCCAACAATTTGAGGGACTGTTTATTTTTTTTTCCTTCAAGTCAAAGCCAGGATATTTTTTTTCAGCAATTCAAGGGCCAGAATATTTTTTCAAAAAAAATCCCAGGCCCCCCCCCCCTCCCCCCCCCCCCCCCACAGAAATCAAAATGGTCGGTACCTTAAGCACCAACAATAAACAGAGAGTTTACCCCCTACCACAATGTGGGGGTGTATTATTTTTATTGATCACTGATTGGTCAAATTATTTTGATGATGTCATGTGAAAGTTATAAATGTGTCCTAAATTGCACCAGAAGCCACCCTTTTAAATTGTGTTGGAGGGGGGGGGGGGGGGTGCGTTGCGAGGGGTGGTGGCGGAGGTGGGTCAGACTCCCCTAGATTACTCACACCAAAGGTTCTTGAATGTCTGGGCCTAGCTATGGCCCTGGCTATCCACCGCAACTAGTAAACATTAAATTTATTTTTTATTTAACCTTTCGGTCACATTAATATAACATTTTTTAAACTAACATCATAAACAAAATAATGTCTCTGTTCATAAAAATCCACTGACTCGACAATCTATGTAAAATAAAGGTGGGCGGGGTGCGAAAATTCATAAAACTGATATAATCTGCAAATTCGACCTGCCATCCAACATTGGTGCAAATATCTTAATTAAAGATTTTTTCAAACAAAATATACATGAATTAGATCAATAACGGTCGTATTGCATCGAATCCTCACCTCGGTCACACCTGTTGTATGTCAGGTATTAGTGAAACTATTTTTTAAACACAATTTAACAACAACTTGTTGACACTTTTACTCACAATGCCTACTTCGAGCGCAGTAGGGGAAAGCTACCAGACAAATCAATGTCAAGGTAATGAAGGGATCAGTAATTATTTCAATAGTTCAATTTACCGCCACCTGTTGTCATAATGTCATAATGTTTAGCGTTTGAAAGTTGCAAGGTTGTAATGTTGCATTTGCAACAAAGAAAAAACTAATCTGCAATATTTACACACATGAGACATTGCAGAAACATAGTTAACACATTAAGACTTTTGACCCTGATACCCTTCCATATTTTATATCTTGATCGTCCGAGGAAGTTAGTAAAGCGTAACTTCAACGGTGAAATTTAATCTACTCATATTATATATAATGGGACTTTTTAACGAACGTGGTGAGGAAGTTAGTACTGGCGGTGTTAATATTAAAATTTTGGATTTTGTGCTGTCTGAGTATGTAAAACAAAAACATTTGGTTAATTACCTTCACAATGGTAAAAAACAGGAAAACGATTTAAAAGTAATCTTAACATGCATTATAATAAAAACAAATTACCAATGTTGGTAATCCAGACAAAGCAGATGATGCAGCAACAAAGCAATTTACTATGAGAAGAATAACAAAGGTCATACGTGATTTTAATGTTGATGATAAACTAAGTCAATTGCAAACAAAGTTACAAGCAAACCGTGAGAAAATGATTGAAATTCAAAACGGTTTAAAAGATGAAATAAAACTCTTGGTGATACTTTAAAAGAGTTAGAAAAGAAAGAAGATGGATTGGAAGAGACCGATCTCTATAAAAAGTTAGGCGAAAACATACAAGTTGGTGTTGAAAATATTAATGAGCGAATTAAGGAAATCAATAAACATATGGTTGATAACAATGAACTAAAAAGTGTTATTGCTGATGCTTCAAAAAAAATGAGAACTGCTTTTGCTACCGAAATAACTCAAATAAAATATTAAATGAACAGATAAACACTAACGTTGCCGATATCAACAAAGAGTTTGAAGACATCAAAAAGAAAATGGTTGACAGCAAGACGCTGGAGACTGCTCTGAACAAAATGGTTAACAATAATAAACTAGAAACTGCTATTGATGATGTTTCAAAGCAATTGAAAGCTACCCATGATGAAAGAAGCAACGCTTTTGGTAATGAAATCGCTTTTCTTAAAGAGCATATAATCAAAAGTCTGATAGTCGACACACAGCACTTCTTGGTACAATTGATGAGTTGAAAGTAAAAGTAGAAGATTTAAGCCGGATTTTAATTCTTGAAGCTACAATAGATGATGGTATAAGCATTATTCAAGATAACGCTGGTTATGTATCATACCCGACACAACAACCACTTCAAAGAACCACTCACGGCTTCTCTTTGCTCGAAGCATTTACCCGCACATATAGTGCATTTGTAAAAAAATGGAAAATATTGCTACATAACATTTCAGTGGTGTAAAAATGGTAAAGCCCGGACTTTATGTAGTTGAAGCAGGCCTTACATATACTATTGCAAGTACAAGCATTGGTATAGAACAGTTTAGTCTGTTTAGTATAAGTCTAAGTACTGATCAGACACATACTCAACCAAAAATGGAAAATGGTAAACGAATACTAAAAGGAACATTCGAATCATATCTTTCGAAATCTCATTCTTGGAATATCTTTACAAACATAAAACACAACACTACTCAAGTTTTCAATTTTGAAAAATCAAGTTTTAAACTGTTTACAAAGGTCATTAATTTTATCTACTAGTATATATAATGAAACAAAAAATTGTATTATCATTAGAAAAAGCTTCAATAATTAATAGCTCAAATACATCGAGTTTTTTTTACAACTGTGTTTGACAGGCCATTAATATTAGAAAAGAACAAACAGTATGGCATTGGACTTGACAATATTAATTTTATGACTTACTCATAGTATAATATTAGTAACGAGTTTAATAACAAAGTGATAAGTATCACAATGGGGAAGATTGAAAAAATATTTATTTTTTACAAATGGACATTACAGTTATGCTGATATCGATAATTATATAAAAGAAACATTGAGTGTAAACGTCGATTTACCTGCTGACTCACCTGTCCAAATAAAAATTAAATTGAGTTTGATTTATCAAGTTTCAAATGTTTAGTTACCATTCATAATAAGTTCGTACTTGATTTAAGAGAATCAAACTTTCACACTTTAATTGGCTTTGATAAAGAAGCAGTTATTAGAGAAACTAAATTTGGAACTGTAACACCAAAATAACAAATTATATCGATACTTTATATATTCACTGTGATTTGATAAGTAATTATATTGTTGATAGATCATACGGGGATGTTATTTATGAAATAAGTACAGCTGATCTTACGAGGTCATATCCGTTTAAAGATGAACCGATAAGGGTTGGGTACTGCGAAGTAAACAAAACGATCATTAACAGTAATGATATTTACATTACCGACTTCTCTGGCAAAATTATTAATCTGAATTGTTTTAAAAGAATTAATGTAATATAAGTTATATGACACGTTTAAAAAAAGTTTACGACACTAGTACAGGAACCTATACTCAAGTTGACCGATTAACTGGAGCTGGTATATTTGACATTTTTTCAAAAGTTGGCTCGAAGATATTTAGTGAGTCTGTGAAAACAGCAGGTAAAAAGGCATTAGAAACTGCTGGAAAACAAATCATAGAGAGTGGTTTTAAGAAACTTGGGGATGAAGTAGGTAAAATGGCTGCTGATAAATTAGTTTCAGTTATAAAACCTAAATCAAAAGGTGAACTAATTTCAAAACAACTTACACGAGATGCAAAAGAAGATGAAGCTAAAGTTATAGCTGATAATATAACTGAAGAAGATGTTAATACAAGAATTAATAGATTACATTCCGGAAGGGGAATCAAAAGTACAAATGTTCATACAAGAATTAAACGATTAGTTAATAAAAAGTAATCTAATTAATACTATATATAGTTGTTTCTAAGTGAAAAATATAATACGCGATACGAACATACACCTATTCAGTTAGATACTCCTATATCACAACCAGAAAATGCTACTAGACAAATGAAAAGCGGTTATCAATTTACAATAAATGATAGAAGTTCTCACTTTGATTGGTATAACGCATATTTTGAAATCAATTTTCAAGTAAACAAGCTTGCTGACGGAACTGCTTTCGCAGACGCTGACAGAATTGCTTTAATTAACGATGCAGCTTCACTGATTGATCAAATGCGAGTAAAACACAATGGAAAAATAGTTTACGACGGGAATAATCTTCACAGATTTGTTAACGTTAAAAGTTTACTGGAAATGTCTGACGATTATGCAGATTCAACCGGAACAAACGAATACTTTATGTAGACAATACGACTGCTGTAGAATCTCGAGATGATCAAGCTGTTTATAACCTAGGATTTGCTGCTCGCCATATTTTAATCATAGCTAATAAAAAAGTTGACTATGATTCCATTAAACAAATATTCATTTTTCGAAGGTTTAGAAACGATCAGGCTTCCTCCTAGTCAGATGCAAATTAGCTTGCAACTGACAGATGATAATAATTTTCAAATCAAGTGGTGATGATGGCCGAGTAGTTATTAATAAATTAGTTCTGTGGATACCTAAAATGTTATTAAATTCTGATGGTTTAAGTTATGTAATGACAAATCACATGACGCCAACACAATGGACTTATCTTCGTGAAATGATACAATATAGTGGAAGTAGCCTAACAACTGAATCTGTATTTAGAATAACGGCTGGTGTTAAAAATCCAAAACATGTTTTTGTGTATTTGCAAAGGGCAGACAAGAGTTCTTCTCAAACACAAACTCCTCATCTTTTAGATACTTTTAAACTGAATGACGCTGATGCTAATTGTTATTTACAATCAGCCAGGTTGGAAGTTGGGAATGGAGTTTATTATCCAGAAACCGAATACAGTTATGATAATATCATCAGAATATTTATAAATGTTATTAATTATTCTTACAAACAAAATGATAAAAAAATTGGAACATTACTCACTGTAAGTAATTTTAAAAATCTCTTCGGAATGATATATTTCGATTTAAGTTATACAGGTAATGAAGTCAGTGTTGACCCAAAACAACTAAGTTTCAGATATAAACTAAATAGGCTTCCTACCGATAGATATAAAGTTTATGCTTTGGTTCTTTATGAAGAAAAGATGTTGTTATTGATACAATCGGAAATGTATTAGTTGTAGTCTAAGCTAAAACGTATCCTCCAGTCTATCGGCTGCAGTTTAATCTAACTTATAATATATATGACTTACCAAAGTTTTCAATAAATTTAACAGAAGAGCAAAAGAGAAGTTTAGCAAAAGCATATGAAAACAAGAGTGAATTAACGCTCAGGTTAAAAGATAACCAACTAACTGGGGATTTTTCTTTGCTGCTGACAGTTACTCCGATAAAAAATATTATTAAAGCTAAAAACAACGGTCGTGGCTTAGACATAAATATATCAAAATCGCAAATGAGGTCTCAGTCTAAAAATGGAGGCGTTTTGGGAGCATTAGCTGGTTTGTTGACTAAAACAATATTACCAACAGTTGCTAAATTTGCTCCAAAAATATTGGACCTCTAGCAACAGGAGCACTAAGTGGTCTAGCAAGTACTGGAATCGGTAAATTATTTGGAAATGGAATGGTAACTATATCTGACGATAACAAGAAAAGGTATAACACATATATTATACCATGGGAAGTACGGACTGCATGTAGATGTTCTGGATCCGGGATCGTTTTGATAGTGAAGGTCACCGGCACCTTGACCTTTAAATGAATAAGGATAAGGGTCATGTACTGGTCATGAGCAACCATTCATCCTTTCAAGTTGGAGGACCTAGATCCATCAAGTTTGTAGTTGTTGATAGGACATCATATTGATAGTGAAGGGCACCGCAACCTTGACCTCCGATCTAGTGACCGGAAAATAACAAGAGGTCAATGACCTTGAAACTTTCAAGGTTGAGGAGCGTAGGACCAACCGTTGTGTAGTTATTGATCGGACATCTTTAGATAGCGAATGTGACCGCGACCTTGAACTTTGATGTAGTGACCCCAAAATGAATAGGTGTCATCTAGTTGTAATGGTAAAGCGTTCTTCCAAGTTTGGGGGCCCTAGGTCCAACCATTCTGTAGTTATTGATCGGACATCGTTTCGATAGTTAATGTTAGCCCGGATGTGACCTTTGACCTGGTGACACCAAAATCAATAGGGGTCAAAATGAACATGGCGCTCCGACTACACTTTGTTGTGGTGTGCAATAATCTATTAATTGAAGGGCACTGGCTTAGTCGTTGCTGGGGTGATTTACGGAAGAATAACCGTGTGACAACCTGCTGTAAGGATGAGTATTACTACCAAGATATAACGGTCATGATTGAATAATCTGTAGGGAACTGAAGAAGTGAAGGGACACTACAAAATCTGAAATGAAGATTGCTGTGCATCCCTTTAAGTGGGGTGCATGAGATGTTGTAGATTTGGCGGAAAGTGACAAATGAGAATAGGTATTTTGTTGAAAAATATGTTTAATATACGAAAACAACATTACTGATGTGGAAAAAAACAATTGTATGTACAACTCAGTGTGTCAGGTCCCTGCCAAGACTTGAACTTGAATCTCTTTTCTCGAAAGAAAAGTGTGTTTCCTTACACTACAGAGATCGCCCAGACATCACAGAAAGAGTGTACAAAACTAAGCGAAATTATTAAAGATGTAGCAGGGCTGTACAAATCATATAGCCCGACGCCCGGGACTAGTCCAAAACCAAAGTTGGGCGTGTCACTTTTTCAAAGATTTCAGTCCTGGACTAGTCCAATTTTGAAAAAAAAAAAAGTCGGGCGTGTCACTGTTTGAAAGATTTCAGTCCCAGATTTGTCAAATTTACAATGTCGGCCACCTGTCATAAAACAACCCCAGCACACTTCTCAACGTAATCCTTTAATTGCACTCGCTTATGTAATGCAATTAGCATCCACAGCGGCGATCATCCAATACCCCGGGCAATTTTATCAACAATCAACCATGCCGGAAGTCCCGCCTCCAAATTACTTAAATTGACAGTGGGCATTGTCGACATTATCCAATCAATTGACCCGAACTATTTTAATCCAGACCCGCTAGCCAATGAAACGACTACCACATGTAAATCACATGTTCGTCACGTGATTACCTGTTCGTCACGTGATTACCTGAAAATGGCGATACACTGAAACAATAACACTAACACGTTGATTAATTCGCAAGCATGTTTGATATGAAACGGTAGGTGTGATTTGTTATTGTTTCTCAGTGTATTGTTGAGCGTAATTGTAACAGACTTGAAAGGCGGATGGGGTAACGGTTTGTGCATAGTTAGTGTACTAATTACGTTCGAAGAATTGAGTTGTCAAACAAATAAAATAAAAATAAAACGAACTGATACACATAATCAGTTTGATTTCGTATTTGGCAGTGCTAACGTTTACATTTCAAAAATGAGTTTGTTGAACTCTTTCAGTGTTAAAAATAAGGATAATTTTCAGAGTGAAAGCGAAAGTGAAAGTAAAAATAAAAAGAGGAAAAATGTAGAATGTGATACACAGCCAATCAAAAAGTCAAAATCATCTAGTGTAGTGGACAAAAGCATAAAAATAAAATGTTTATGTTGATTCACATGTTATTTATTTTTTGCATTAGGTAAAATGGTAATAAAGTTAAGAATCTTATCTGTAGCCCGTTACATATATAAAGTTATGACTTTTTTCTTTCCATTAAATGATTATCTGAACTGTAATATGAAACTCAATATCTATATTGAAATTTAAAAATGCAGATGTGATTCTTACTATTGCTACTGTTTCACCCAATGGCAGTCTACAATCTATACCACTGAAACATACATTAATTGTCTGAAGAGTACATAAGGATTGTTTCCTTTACTGTGTGTAATGAATTGTAATGAGTATGCAAGACGCAGTTTTAACATATTGAGAAATCGAAAAAATTCAGGACTTGTGTCCATTTTTTGGGACTATTCACAATTTTTTTGGGACTAGTCACTTTTGACAGGGTGACTAGTCCCGGACTAGTGGCTAAAAAAGTTATTTGTACAGCCCTGTGTACATCAAAAGAATGTCAAACTAAAACTAGAAATTGTTATTGGACAAAAACGTATGGCTCCCCCACTCGCCCGAACAGACATAATTGACGACTCTAGGTCCAACCGTTCTCATTGATCTGAGATTGTTTTGATATTTAATATCCCTGTGACTGTATCTACAACCTGTATCAGTAATATTTATTGGTCAACCATCCTTCCAAGTTTGAGGATCCTAGGTCCAACCATTCTCTAGTTATTGATTGGACATTGTTTTGTTATTGATCGGGGATCGTTTTGATAACAATAGGGGTCATGTTCTGGTCATGACCAACCATCCTTCCAAGTATGAGGACCCTAAGTCCAACCATTCTCTAGTTATTGATCGGACATCGTTTTGATAGCCAATGTCATCGCTAGCTTGACCTTTGACCTAGTGAATCCAAAATCAAAAGGGGTCATCTGCTGGTCATGACCAACCATCCTTACAAGTTTGAGAACCCTAGGTCCAACCATTCTCTAGTTATTGATCAGACATCGTTTGATAGTCAATGTCACCGCGATCTTGACCTTTGACCTAGTGAACATCGATTTGATAGTCAATGTCACCATATGTTGACCTTTACCTAGTGACCCCAAAATCAATAGGGGTCATCTACTGGTCATGACCAACCATCCTTCCAAGGTTGAGGACCCTAGGTCTAACCATTGTGTAGTTATTAATCGGATATCGTTTTGATAGTCAATGTCACTGCGACCTTGACCTTAAACCTAGTGACCCTAAAATCAATAGGGGTCATCTACTGGTCATGACCAACCATCCTTCCAAGTTTGAGGACCCTAGGTCCAACCATTGTGTAGTTATTGATCGGATATAGTTTTGATAGTCAATGTCACCACGACCTTGACCTTTGACCAAGTGACCCCAAAATCAATAGGGGTCATCTACTGGTCATGACCAACCATCCTTTCAAGTCTGAAGACCCTAGGTCAAACCATTCTCTAGTTATTAATCGGAATCTTTTTGATAGTCAATGTCACCGCGACCTTGACCTTTGACCTAGTGACCCCAAAATCAATAGGGGTCATCTAATAGTCATGATCAACCACCTTCTAAATTTGAGGACAATAGGTCCAACCATTCTCTAGTTATAGATCGGACATCGTTTGTGACACAGACAGACAGACAGCACAAAATCAATATAGCTCCCCTCCACACTTCATACTGATGCTTCTCACAATGTTTGGGGTATGACAGAGGTCATAGTGACCTTATTTTGGTATGCGACCTACCGTTTTCCCAAGATGTATCAACATACCAAGTTTGGTATTTCTAAGTGTTATTGTATTGAAAATATGGTCCGGACAAGCATTTTCTATGACAGAGGTCACAGGTCAAGGTCACAATTACCTTATTCTGGTACGTGACACATCACCATCCCAAGATGTATCTAAATACCAAGTTTGCTATCTCTAAGACTTAGTGTTATAGTATCGAAAATATGGTCTGGACAAGCATTTTCTATGACAGAGGTCACAGGTCAAGGTCACAGTGGCCTTATTTTGGTATGCGACACACAGCTATCCCAAGATGTATCCACATACCAAGTTTGGTATCTCTAAGTGTTATAGTATTGAAAATACGGTGCAGACAAGAGGTGAAAGTGTCTGTGGATGTTCTACCGTCTAAATGTGCAGGGGACTGTAACACATTTCCAACATTCATTCAACCGGCACATGGCAATGTTATAGGTCACTAGTTGTTGAATGCCAGCCAGGGTAGCAGGAGAACTACAGTTCCCACAGTTTTTTGAAAACAAAATTCAAGGTCTTTTCCAGGTTTTCCCACTGTTTTCATGGACAATTTATAAATACCAGTGTTTGTCCGACACCGTTGTTGCAAAAACGTTAAATTGTTTGCAGTACTAATATGTGACACCACACAAGATGTTAGTTTATTGTTTTTGACAAGTATTGACTTTAACCCGCTGGTTTTAGGCTGTTCTCCATCCTATGAAGGAAATTTAGTGTTGACATTTAACTTGTTCTCAGACGACATGCTTTATCGATTCAAATGATTAGACGCTTGCATATACGACGGAACATTGTGAGTTTTATTTGAAAATACTCGGCTAAAATCGTCAACATATTTTATGAGTCAACCGGTGAGGTAAACGAATTTGTACGACAGCGATCGAAAACAAAAGTACAATTTGGGGTTCATATTTCATTGATCAGAGCATAAACACATCTATACGACTGTTCACGAATACCAATGGTTATTTTTAATGGGCTTACTAGGCCATTCGCCAAATCACCATAGGCGAAAAGTAACCTGAACTGGCGAATGAAAACCGTAAGAAATACACACCAAATTCGCCAGACATCGGCGGTCTGGCGAATCCAAATTTCCGACCGATTTTGTCTAAAAGATCTCGGAAAATCCCGAATTCCAATTCACAAAGTCTTTCACTGTTTATAAGCCACTATCCCGCTGAGTGTTTTAGCTAATTAGTGACAATCAATTTAGATCGATAAACTAATTATGTCAGCGTTTAGTGAAAACCAGCGTTTATTGAAAACCAAATTGTCGGTGCGATAAGACTCCGTCCACTGTTACGCCTCTTGCTGCCAATCAACTGGTTTGTGTCCCCGCGCTCAACGTTATCTGTCATATAAAGTTGTGACATTTTTCACAGATTTTAACTGCGTGATCGAACCGGGTAAAACATCAAATAATGTGGCGCCCTCTAGCGGCCAAAATGGCTGATCAAAACAGAAAATTTGAAAATGTTTGCTTATGAATTAGCCAGAGATACTCGGCCCGTCTGTGTTTTTGAACTTTACAATCACTGGTAAGTGTTAAAGGAACACATGGCAATCTAGAGTTTTCAAAAACTAGCAGCGCCCCGTTAGTTTTTATCATTAATGTTAATTATAAGAATTGTATTAAGCCATTTGTTTTTGCATATTATTATTTTTTATCTTATTGCACCAGTAATATATTAAAAAACTTATAGTATAATAAGACGAAATAGTGAATACTTAAAATTTGATTTATTTAAATGTAACCAGGGTTAAAGTAAAAATGATACTGGATATATAAATTGTGACACCCATTTCAATTACTGCAAGATTGCCATGTGTACCTTTTAAGTGCCTACTAATTAGTTGTACACAGTTGTATTTCATATACTGGAAATTGAAGTTGTATTTGTTAATTATACTGAAAACCACATTTTGCAATATATATACAAAATCTACGCTTGTGGGGAAGCAACGCGCCATTGCAGGTGACAACATGCGGTATGATCGCGGGGATTTGTGACTTCCATTGAGAAACGGCCGTGGCGATGGCAGACTGCATGTGGATTTGGATGGGAAATTATCGCAAAACTGGACAAATATAACCAAGGGTATGGTGTAGTAGGAAAGGAAAGCAGTTGCTAAACCACATCATGACCGTCAGTGTGACCTTCAACTGTTATTTCTGTAAGGACATGAGACAGTTCTTCGCTGTATTGTAGCGCTGATGGAGTAATATGACAGGACATAGAAGTTAAAGTCAGCTTCTTCTTTTGAGACAGACCAACAGAACGCTGACAAACTAATCCCATGTATCATAATAACCTTTGGGAATGTGGCACATAAGTGACAGACAACACCATTGGTACTACCAAGTGGAGTCATTTACAGCAACAGGTACTTATACAAAACTGCAACCAACACAATCAAAGATAACGTTGCAGCCTCTGTGATTACATTTGACACTTACATTTTGTGGTTGGCTTGTGTCCCTTACATGTGTCGAATCACAGCTATGCCGGTTTCCGTAAAAGGTAATGTAGCGGGAACCTGTCAGACTGAAATGAAAGCAGGATAGGTATGAACGTTGGCGTACATTGAACTCTGTGAATGTTTCGGTTTCACATATATGTCACGGACGGCTTCAGCCGGTAGAGTTACCGTACTATTCTTTTTGTACTATATGTGGCAACATGTTGTGGTGGTCGGTGGTTCAATTCTGTATGGGACACTGAAACACTGTAACAATATGTATATCTTAGATATATATATATATTTTATTCACAAATAAATACTCTTGACCACACTGGTCAACGTGTAGATGACGAATGCCCATCATTATATTATAAATACACAAATGGTGAACACATAGCAAACATTGATGGAATGAAGGAATGAGTTGTAAAATACATGGTTATTAACTTATTCATAAGTATCTTTTAAACTAATACAATATTGCAGAGTACAAACTAAAACATAAATGTGACACTAACCTGAAACAATATGTATATCTTAGATATATATATATATTTGATTCACAAATAAATACTCTTGACCACACTGGTCAACGTGTAGATGGCGAATGCAACGCACCGTTGCATTCATCAATCAACATTGCATAGTGTAGCCAAGGGTCACAGGTTAGTAATTGGTCTTAGTGAGTGTTAACTGTACTTTGATAATAAGGCTATTGGAAAAGCAAACTGATTTAAGGTTTATATAAGGCATATTGGAAGTAATTTATGGGGTTTCAACATATTGATATACACGTGCTGTTTCACATTTAGATTAAGGAATACAATGAAAACAACACCCATCTATTTTATTTGCGGAACCAAAACGATAACAATCTCGGTCCTACGACATATACAGAAACGTGTTTGTTGGAGATAGCTGCTTGAGCTTGCATTCTTTGCAGTGCCTGGCTGCGGTAGCATGCAAAATGTAACACATGCAGATTTTCAGCACAGGATACACACAAACGTTGACACCTGCCGCTGACATACACATGTAAGTTCTATATCATGTGTGCAACAACCCAGCTGAACTGAAACACACAACCCCTGGAATGTCCTATGCAAATTCATTTCAGCACACGACCTTAAGCGAACGTTATATTTTACTATGATGTCGTCATGATGAGTATGTGCTGTACATCTCATGAACAAAACTAAGGAAATGCCTAGTATGTAGCCAACGTTGTTTCTACCAAATATCAAGTAATATTTTTACCCATATCGTCACCTTCAGAGTGTGCCGCACCTGTACATTTGGGTATGATGAAGGTGATGTCGCCATGATGAGTATGTCAAGCATGGGGATAGATATAGTAAGGCCCTGTACATGATGGTAAGGCCATGTCAACATTGTGGTAATCAGAATGTACTGCGAGTTTGATAAAGGGCTAACAAACGTGAGTGACAGATCTTCCACAACAAACATGAGTGACAGATCAAACCCTACTTACTCGACGCATGCGCACTCGCATACAACTAACAAAACAAACAATTATCTTCACGCCCCAACCTTTCCACAGGGGTCCGGCTCATGTGCTTTGTCGCTAAATACCAGTTGAAATCGAACAAAAGTGTCCTACATGAGTTGGGAAGACATCTGAGTCCAGCAGCAATATCATAGAATAGAACATTATACAAGGGTAATCACTTGGCATACAGGAAATTCTCACTAAGTTCAGTATATGCACAATATTGTTTTAATTAAAAGAGCAAATCATTTAACTCTACATGCCTTCTATACCCAAATGTTTAAGGTGTCCAACATTGGTATATATTTTAATATAGCTCAATATAGTACTGAGAAATCGTCAACGAAACGTTGAAAAACTGGTCAAATTTTTTAGTCGGAAGACCCCGTGCCTATACGCAGTCACTCTTTAAACAACAACTCTAATGGCTGTTGCGTACGAAACTAGACCACGGATCATTTAGTCGTCACCGCAGATAATGAATGCTAATTGGATCCATACCAGTTAATTCAATATAAGCTACATTTTCTATTTTGTTTACAACCGTCAAAAAAAAATTCAATTGGCAGCCATATTGATCTGGTACCCGTCCCCTACTGCGCTCGCTATTCTCTCTTCGAGCGCAGTAGGGTAAGGATACCAGTATGTATTTTTTTATTTTTTTTTCATTGAAAACCAAGTAGAACAGTTTATTGAAAACATATTTAAGGGGGGTAGTAGAGAAACAGGTGGGGAGGGGGTAGTAGAGAGGGGGAGGGGGTAGTAGAGGGGGAGGGGGTGGGGTAGGGTACGCGCCGTCTGCCTGTGGACAGGAGTCGAGAGCGGTCCATCGGAACACCCCAAATCCCACCAAATTCCCCCAAATTCCCCCAAATCCCACAATAACCCCCCCAAAAGCATCCCCCAACCGCCATCAGTCTCCAAACGTGACTTTATATATTGTTTTAAGTATAAAAATTATTAATTTATTGCCTTAAATGGTTATTTCAAGCGTACCTATGATTCGATCGGTATACATTTTTTTCACACATTCGTAACAACTACACAAAATAGGACAATCAAATTCGCAGCTGCATTAACAAAAAACTGTCTAAATACATGCAAAAAGACTTCATAGATATAATGAAACAGCTGAAGTACCCTAAACACTACAGTGAAGACAACGTTCACCCTGGAATTCATGAAGGAGGGATGAGAATTTTGAAAACACAGGCCCATAGATGCCTTTTGCGCGGTCATTACCGCAAATAATGCAAGTCTTACAATGGTCCTTTTCAGGACCATACAAAGGTCCTTTTCAGGGCCGTACATATTCTTCGTACAGAAGAGAACCCAACATTGTCAGACCCTCATTATTTTCAATAAAGAATGAAAAACAAAATTTTGTTTATTGTATATCTATTATGTTTATAATATTATTTTTTGTGATTAAATAATGTTCAGTAGTTATTAATATAAAGATTTTGAATTGAAGTGAATTATTACATCATTTAATCAAAATTTGAAAACGTATTTATTTATTGTGTTGCTGCATGTTTAAAACGTACTCATTTTGTATCTCACTTAGATTTTTTCTTTACATTTCTGTCACACTTTGCAAACCAAGAAAATCACTACTGAATAGATGTTGGTCGCACTTTAAAAGCCTACTGTTAATAATCCAATCAATTCTCGATGTTTGCATACGGAGTTAACTGTGTAATTATGTTTATTTACCGACGTATTTTGATCATCTTTAATTAAAAATTAACTGTGTAATTATGTTTATTTGCCGACGCATCCAATTAAAATTTCTTATGATCATCTTTATATAATGGACTTTAAAAGAGAGAAAAAAATGCATACATGCTTGTTTATATGGAATTTGGAACCGACGACGAACGAGCCTTAACAAAAGCCATAGAACACGTATTTCCACAAGCAACTCGGTACCTGTGTACAAAACACTTGAAAGACAATATTAGACACTATTGCCAGAATAAAGTAGGAATGGAAAAGAATGAGCGCGAATCAGTTACCGAGAGGCTATTTGGCACAGGTGGCATTGTCGATGCTGAAACGACAATAGACTTTGAAAGTCGGTCAGCAGATCTTGTAAACAGCGTCGGAGAAAAATATCCTGTATTCTCCAATTATTTTGAAAAAAATATTTAAATGTCTCTTAAAGGAACACATGACAATCTTGATGTGCATATTAACTAAAAGATTTATTTTATACATATTACCAACTGTTAATGTTATTGCACCAAGCATGATGTTTAAAGTCAAAATGCTACTGGATTAATAAATCGAGATTCTAATTCAAATGTCCAATGAATACATCAAGATTACCATGTGCCCCTTTAAATATTGTAATAACTATTCTGATTTATTAGCCTATACAAAATGTAAAGCATAATAATAATAATATATCTTTCTCAACCATTCAACTATTCAAAAAACAACAACATTATGTTAAAAAAACACTTAGTACACAACTGGTTTACAATGGAATCTAGAATATGTGTTAGTGAACGTGTAGCTCATGTATGTTCAAAAAAAAGATAATCACAAAGAAATAATTGTGAAAAAAAAATATATATATAAAAGCTACATGTATCTGTTTTATTTATATTACACTTTTATTGTTTAAATATGTTTACCACATAATATTATAATGTTTTTTAAAGGGAGTACATCATTAATTTCAACATTTTTCGTCCTAGATATGTTTTTTGCAAAGTTTAGACATTAAACAAATGGTTCTAACATCCTATTTTGCTATAAGTGCTTTATCATGAACTGGAACATTTTTATAATTTAAGAGATTTCTAGAAAAATCCGGATGTACCCCCATTAAGTAGTTATTACATAAATGTACCTGTAATGAATGCGTTGTTTTGGATATCAGCTTATATCCTATAGTTCCTCGGTAACGGGCTGGTTACCTCAAGTGACCAGAGTCGTTGGGCCATTGTGGTAGCTGAGTGCTATAGGTATAATGCTAGTATCCACTATTGTTTAAACATGTTTACCACATATAATGTTTCTTAAGTAGTTATTACATAAATGTACCTGTAATTAATGCGTTGTTTTGGATATCAGCTTATATCCTATAGTTCCTCGGTAATGGGGTGGTTACCTCAAGTGACCAGAGTCGTTGGGCCATTGTGGTAGCTGAGTGCTATAGGTATAATGCTATTCATAACTTTCACATGACATCATCAAAATAATTTGACCAATCAGTGATCAATAAAATAAAACACCTCCACATTCTGGTAGGGGGTAAACTCGGTGTTTATCCTTGGTGCTCAACTGACTTTAGCCCTTTATAAAACTAGTTTGTAGAGATAAGTATATTAAAAGCTTTGTTTTTTTGTGTACATCTATGTATCTTCTTTTGGTGTTGTCTGATTTTAAAACACCAATAAGGATACATTTAATTTAAATGATGGTCTAATATTTTCATTTTTCATATAGAGATTGAGGATAAAGTCCGAGTAAACCCCTTTATTTTCACCTACTGAATATCTTGACCTACCGGAAGTTGACCAGATGTGAAAGTTATGAATTGTCCAAATGTGCTATAATTATATATACAATGTAATTACATTATATTTAACATGTGTCTACATTATAATTATCTAATTGGTTGTAAAAACAAAAACAATCAGTTTTGATTATTTTTTAATTGATATTTCAAAATAAAAATGATCTGTTTTAAAAAACTACAAAAATATCAATACGATTGTAATTTATGTATCCATACTGGTTAAATTGCTATTGTCATGAAGGTGTGAAAAAAACGTAAACCGATGATACGCTCGTTATGCTTGAATTATCCATTTTAAGGCAATACATCAGTCATTTTAATATTGATTTATGGACTGTTGTACCTTAAATTAATACCTTTTCGCATCTTATGTCCAGTTTGTGGGGTTGTGGTGGGATTTGGGGGAATTTGGTGGGATTTGGGGGAATTTGGTGGGATTTGGGGTGTTACGACGGACCCGTCGAGAGCTCTCGATAGCGCTTGAGACAAAAATACATTTAACCAATACATCATCTCCAAACTCACAACATATACACGTACCTACCTTTCGTCGCGAACTTTTGGACAAACGTTACTCTCCAGCTCTAATGCATTTAGTTTAATATCCGCTATGGAAATGCCAACGATTATCAACTGTGCTGCAATAAAAATGGCGTCCGCAAAATGTCTCTAAAATTGTCTGCGCATGCGATGTAAACGTGACGTAGACATTAACACCAGTTTTATAAGTACATACTAGTATTTATCCAAGAGATAGCAACTTATGTAATACCAAATTCAACGTCCCGTTCATGAATCTTTATCCACTACTGTCTTTCCGTACTAGAAAAACAAGCACCAATTGATTCGGAGGCGTTAACAATATCACAAATGAAAAAACTTATGAAGTCTAAAGGTTGTTGCCCTGTTAAACTAACAAATGAACAACAACAAGATGGGGGATTTCTTGGACTTCTTGCATCATTAGGAATTCCTTTAATTGGATCTCTTATTAGTGGTTTAACAGGAAAAGGTTTGCAAGTAGGCAGAAAGGGGAAAAGATTAAGAGTTGATCATGGAAATGGTTTACATGTAGATTCACAAATAAGACCATATAGAAGTATTCCATTCGTTAAAAAACACTAATTTTAAAGAACAAACCTATCTCTAACTTAGATATAATGAAATGGGTCAAGGAGTTAGGTATTAAAAACTTCAGGGGAGTTTTTAGTAAAAACAAATTATCAGCAAAACAAAATAAACAAGAATCTGGTATTATGAACCTTGATGATCATACTGGACCTGGTACACACTGGACTTGTTACTATGATAATTATTACTTTGATCCGTTTGGTCTAAGCCCACAAAAGAAGTTTTGACACATATACCTAATATAAAATACAACCTTATTCAGTATCAAGATAAAACAAGTGTATTGTGTGGGTATTTCTGTCTAGTCTTCATTAAAAAGTTGCAAGATGGGCATAAGATTTATGATATTCTTTATAAAATATTAAAACCGTACAAGCCAATAAAAATGAAAACATTATAAAATCATATTTTATCTAATTATATTATATATGAGTTACTGTGTTAAAGAATAGATGATTACTGAAAATGTTAATCCTCAGTATATTCCAGCAAAAAATGGCAGAAAATGTGCGTCCTGTGGTATTACTAAAACACAATTTGTTAAAAGTACACAAGGTGGAAAAATCGATATCCATAAAGCTGTACTCCCTTTATTACCTAAAAAAGGATTAACACTTCCTGGTTATAAATATTGTGGTCCTCGTAACCCACTTGATAGCGGAGAACCGGTAAATGAAGTAGTTGCTGTTTGCAAAGATCACGATTATTGTTATGAAGAAAATCCCAGTAACAAATTTATGAACGACACGTCGAACCTAATATACACCAAGACACAGTTTGCACGTGCAAATGCAGCCAACATTAATACTATCGGTACATACAGTCAATGACAGCACGCCACTACAAACATTCCAACCATGCACGTTTTTCTTGTGGCCACCCTAGTCTCCAAAATAATAAACAGTATGCCTTTCAACGGTGAAAGGCCCGGCCATATTATTACAAACCCGAAGATTCCCACGAACGTATCCTTTCCTGTTTTCGTTTTCGCATTGGAAAGGGCTTTCAGTAGGGAACACTTTGTATTCTCTTCCTCATAGTAATATAATAATATTTATTTACTTTTGCATTTCACACCACCCGCTCCCCTTAAATTAGCTTTAATAGTTCGCAAGAGCTACATTAAGTACGAATTCGTGTATAAAAAAAAAAATAATATATATATATATATATAACTTATATATATATATTTAAAAAAATATTTATTTGTTTTTGTTAAAAAAAAAGAAAAAAGAAACTGACAAAGGAACAACTTATACCCTCTGTCACGTTTCTTGGTTTTTCTCTCTGCAGTGTGGTATATTGCAATTTAAATAGACTATTCTACTCATTTGTTTCTGTATCGAATTGTATTAAAATGTGCACCACACTTAAAACTGATTCATCAAGTGCATAATAATCGCCACAAAGTAATAATATTGAATTGCAACTGCTCTAGTATTCTACATCTAACTATGTAATCATAGCCTCACTTCTCCCTTACCTGCTACTTCTTCTACCTACATCCCACGTACCCCTACCCCGTTATATAACATCATATTTTGTGTACTATGCCTCATGTTGTTATTTCATGTATTTCATATATGTTGTAACCTGAGTGAAACAATAAAGATTAAGATTTAACAAATCAACGTGTGATAAAAACATGCTTACTGGTTTAAAAACTATCACGTCTAAAACTATTGGAGAAAAGATTGCTAAGAAGTTGATAGTCAAGCCAGTTATTAGTACAAAATGCAAACATGGTCTTGGGGTATCAAAAAACGAAAAAAGGCGTTGAGATGGACTGACAAGTTAGCAGATGAACTTCATAAGCCTATACGAAGAAAGCTCACTCAACGCCGTGTGGTTGTTGAAATTGATAAAATATGGTCTGCTGACTTGGCTGATATGCAATCATTTTTAAAGTATAATAAGGTGTAAAATACTTGCTTACTGTTATTGATGTATTTAGCAAATTTGCTTGGGTTATGCCTGTTCAAAATAAAACTGGTTTAGAAATTACTTAAGCGTTTCAAAAAATTATAAGCACAGGGAGACAATATAAATTGTTGTGGGTTGATCAGGGTGTAGAATTTTATAATAAAACGTTTAAGCAATTTCTTGATGACAATACTATTGAAATGTAGCATACGTTTAATTATGGAAAAGCTGTAGTAATTGAACGATTTAATAGAACATTAAAAGAGAGGATGTGGAAATAGTTCACAGCAAACAATATAAATACATATTTAGACGTGCTACAGATGATGGTTGATAAGTATAATAATTTAAAACATCGGAGTATTAAAATGAGACCAACTGAAGCAAGTGATGAAAATAATAAAGGAATGGTGTATTTCAACTTGTACGGAAAAATGAGAAGTAATGAAATTAAACCCAAGTTCAAAATTGGAGGCAAAGTTAGAATCAGTAAATATAAATGAACGTTTGAAAAAGGTTATACTCCAAATTGGACTGAAAAAATATATGTTGTTGATGAAATTCAAAGCACAAATCCTGTGACATACAAATTAAAAGATTTAAACAACCAAAACATCGAAGGAAGCTTTTATGAATTAGAAATGATAAAAGCAAAGCAAGAAATATTCAGGATTGAAAAAGTATTACGACGTGATTACAAAAAGAAACAAGCATTGATTAAATGGAAGGGTTACAATGAGGATTTTAATAGTTGGTTTCCATTTAAATACATTCAAGACATTAAATCAAAACTTTAAAAATAATTTATGTATAGTAATATTATACATGGAACAAGAAAGATTAAAAAAGGTTTGCAAGAAACTTGGAAAACTAAAAAATAAATATAGAAAAAACTAATGGAAGACGAGCAAGTTCAAGTAGAATATGAAGTATACTCTGTAAAAGAAGTTTTGGACCATGGCAGTGTTCGAACCCGTACAATGATCGCTGAACCATGACATTCGACCATAACTCTTATTATCTCAGTTGATAATTCACAATAGATCGACAATCAACAACAATTATCGTTTACAATGAAAGTTTGCGAAAAAATAATAATATTTTTATTGGTTACTCGAATGTGTCCGTAACTGTTACATTGTATGGACTTTGCAACATATTTTACAGACCCTTTGTGTGTTCGCGATATTTTTTTAAATCAAATCATGTTTGGAATTTAATGTTTCTGGTACCAAATTAACCGGGTAGGGTAGACCTTGGTTACTAAAAAAAGATACTTAAATTTTGTCCACTAGTTTTATTTTTATATGACTTTATATACCCTGGTTCAAATTTTTTTTTACCGAGTATAGTTCGTGATGATTATATGGACACCAACAAAAGCTGAGTCAACAAGCGAGAAAGATTGCTACTTGAAATGAATAGGTATCAACAAGAGCTGGATAAAAACAGGAAAGAGCTTCTTAAACTAAACGCAAAATATTAAAGTGCAGGAAAATAAAATACTCCATGATAGAATATGATATGTACAGCGATGATGAAGACTACTGTCCGGTTCCGTCTGACTTTGCTTAATAATTTCAAATGTTTTTAGTTGAATTGTATGGACAAAATATTGTGTTATTAAAATGATAAACTGGATTGATGAGTAGTATATATACTGAGGGTATCAGCGATAGTTTTCTAGAGTGGGTTTGCTCAAGTAATTGATAATATGTTTCAGGACTTTTGGCTCAAGTATGCTATCATTTAGTTTTTTGTAAATGATGATGTACTTGAGTTAACAGCCATGGCTGACACATTTTATAGTTGCTTGGCGCCCGTTGTCCACTCTGGGAAAATTGCGCTGGTACCCTCAGTATCTATACTACTATCTTGATATAGGTATTTCGCCGTTGAAAGAGAACCACCCGGACGATAAAGATAATGCGTTCAAACCAACTCCCAACACTCACCCACCCCACTTCATCTCCTCCAACCACACACAAACACTCATACCGCTAATTTGTCTTGGACAGACCTGTACAAGACCAAAGACATACCCCTAAAACAACAACCCCACCCACTTCACACACTCAACACCAATGACCTGGTCAGGCTGAACCCATGAAGACCAAGGGCATACTCAATGAATATAAAATCAAGTACCCAACTCTGCCTGATATTAAACTATCTTTTAGTGACATCATTAGTATACATTAAATATTTCACCGGTTGATAAGTGGCATTATTAAATCTAAACTATAAACTTTGTCCAACATGTTGTATACCATAACGTGGTGCATTTCAAAGCAAACATAAATGACATGGGATGCGCGTCAATCAACATTAGAAGATATACATCATTTACCGGTCTACAACAGCTGATTTAATGGCGCACTTGCATGATACATTATTGTAGGTAGGTCGAATGTAGTTCCTATAAAAAAAAGTAATCCCTCCATTTTTGATGAAAATAGGCATTATAAGTAGGGGAAAACTGCCCATTTCTATTCGAGTTTGTGGTTGTATGTATACGAAGCGTATTAGTATGTTTTACTGGATCACTGATGAACATGTTCGACTCTTACGCTCTTATGCTTACACTTTGTGAGCAACTATCAATGCAAACAGATGTGCCCTTGACCCGTTTAGTAAACAAACAAGAACTTTCTTACATGTTTTGTGACCCCACCTTTTCTGGTGATTTTTCAACTGGAAAATTAGTGTTCTATATATGAAAATTACAACGCTGCATTATCCATACTTGAGTTGAAGATCATTAATATGTGACATTTTAACATTGGTGTCAATGGGAAAAATAATTAGTGGTGTCATACCTATAAGAGATACATGTAGTAATTAGGACTCGCTCATATTCGTTCCTAGAGACACTTTTCCGATAACAATTGCTAAAAGTTGTTGGCGTTTTTAGTCCAATTTTGTCCATAAAAGTCGTAGTTTTGAGTTTCATTTTTTTTTTCGGGTTTAAAATGATGTGTTTGTGAAGTGTTTGCAATTGAACTATGTTGTTTTTTGGTATGGACATGTAGGGCTGCATGTTTGCAACATGTTTTCATGAATTAAATCTGCATGGAAACATGTTTGGTAGGCATGAAACCACTAAATATATCCACTACCCCACTAAAATAGGATACTGTGAAAAAAATGAAGATTTGTGTAAAAAATAAAATATTATTCCTTATCATTCAAACTCGACTTGGTAGCGTTCAACTAGTATCAATTTTGGTTTTAGCGGTATTTTTGGCATTATTGAGCTCGTATTTGCAACTATAATCAGGCATGGTGCCACCAATTTTGAAAAATTTGTTTAAAAATCAATTTTGGCACGAAAATCGACATAATTGGCATATTTATCGTGATCCATCGTCCTAATTGTACATAAAATGCCTATTGTATTAATGTCCTCATTGACTGATCTGAACATTTGATTCAATTTAATATGGTATGATAATTCAGAGTGCAAAAGTTTGTTGATTCCGGATTAATGTCCTTGGAATTCACATGAACATATCTCGGCAAATAATCATTCAATTTGCATGATATGGGTATTTTTAAACAGGTTATGAAAATGACAACACAAAATCCTCATTTAAGAAATATCTGAACAAGTTTTCTTCTCTTGTAGCAATATAATAGGTGTGAGACCGGTCAGAAAGTACTTCCGGGTTGAAGGATGCTAAAATAGTTCCATGTAAAAATGTAGTTTGTATTTGCATGTTTTTCTCAAAACTCATTTTTATTTCACAATTAGATATAACCTGATGTTAAAGTGTTATGTCGTGTTATGTCTGTTGTCATGAATAGCAAGTATTTTACTGTGTTTTTCAGGACTATGTCTTCGGAGAGTATGAGCACAGAGGATATGTAGAGACATTCACACTAGCAATACGTTAATCCTTTCAAAACCCAAATACATCCGGAAATGGTAAGCAAATAGTACCACATATTAGAAATGTAATACCCTACGAGACTTATGCATATATCTGAGGAAAAAGCAGTACAATAAAATACATTGTAGGTCTGTTCAAATATCGGTAGCATGTATAATTATAAAGATGAATCTAGTAAGAATTGAAAAAAATATGGCCAAGTTAGTGAACATGTACCTTTACTACCTCTGAAGGCATAGATAAGATAGTTTGTGAATGTTTTATTTTAACTGGGTAATATAGTAGGGGAGACTGGGGTAAGTCGAAACAACAAATACATTTTTTACCATTTCGACTGTTTTTTCAAAATTTTGTCAATGAATTAGCTATGTATAGCTACTACAATATGTTTGCTTTTATAAGAACAGAGCGATTTACAAATCGGATCATTACTTAATAGAATATGCGGACACAAAGGGACGAGGTGAAATGTTCCGATTTACCCCGGGCTTGGGGCAAGTTGGAACACTGACTGCGGTAAAGTTCCGATTTACCCCGGGCTTGGGGCAAGTTGGAACACTGACTGCGGTAAATTGGAACAAAATCCCAGAAATGCACTCTAACACATTTAATGCTTTATCGAATATTTATCAAACATTTTAACGCCTGTCAAATGAAGCAAATGGCTGGCAAAACACATAACAAAGAATAATCTTTCTTAGACATGCTAACTTCCACATTAGTTTTAGTTTATTGCTAATGTTTACTGAAATTGATACTACTGTGATGAATATATTTTATGTAAAATAAATACCAAAATATTTTAACTATAAACACATTGAAACTTGGAAGCGGTTTGCTAGCGTCTTTACCATCCTGGTCACTGAAGCGCTTTATATGAAAGAACACGATATCTGAATAAAATGTTGCTTAACAAATTGATTAATAATGGAGCATCACATTACTTGGGACTTGAAAAGGTAACATGGAGTGTCAAGGTAGCAAGGCGCAGCGCCATGCTAAGACGGTCTAGGCAAAACATGACTAAATCTATATTTTTACTTGCCAAAAGACACCCAATGACATCAGGTCCGTGATGAGTAATCGGTTGCCAATATAAGCATGGGTCTTAATTGCTCAATGGTAACTTTGCTGGTATTAAAGACACTAGCACAATTAGCAAGATACTCATCGGTTTGATTCCCGGTCAGGGCATGATTTTTTCTCCATCTGTTGTGCTAACATTTTAAAAAAGTTTAACAAGCTGGTAGTAGATTGGATTGTTTAATTCCTTATCTATAATTTGATATTTTTTAAAGTAGCTATCCTGCCAACAACGGCAATTTTTTTACAACATATGTATACCGTTCCTAAACTTACTGACCACAAGGTATAATATTACATTATAATTTACATATTTTGAGAATCCACTGAACTCTATAGAAACATTATAAACGGCTTTAACCAGCCAAGCCAAATACCAAAATATGAGCGTCGCATTGAGAGTTACCAACTCATAATTCATTTTAAGAACCATTGAAAAATCTCTACTTTTAATCGGCACATTATCAGATACATTATTATATGATCTGAACATCTGGACATATTTTTGATAAATGGTTTTCTAGTGTAATTTTGCCGTTATTTGGTGGGTTAGTTTCTTTAACATTGCATTAGGCAACATTGTGTTGTGTGATTGGAGTTGAGAAGCCAAGTTTGAGTTTGATCAAAATGTACCAAATTAATTATTAAGAGTCATTGAAGATTGAGACCAGTTGATCTCAAATAAGTCTTATTTAAAATGGTTTTGCTAAGCACTGTTTTTTTCATTCCATGTACATTAAAATCTATCTTCACTCTTCTATGAAAACATATCTTTATGAATGGTACAATCCACGACACAGAAATATTATTAATCAAGTTAGACCTGAACATTTTGCATTCCTTTGACCCTTTTTGTTCAATTTACACGAATCACTCGAATCACGAGGTAAAAAAAATTTGTCTAAATAATAAGCAGGTTAATTAATCTTTCTCAGTTCAATTCAGAATCCGAACATACGACACAAATTCCTTCCTTCCACAGCCACATCTTCTGAATTCCTTCAAAAGTCACATCTTCATTGTTTCCACAGTCATAACTTCTTTGTTTCCGCAGTCATAGAAGTAACTGGTTCTTTAAACACTGGTCTGTACTGGAACAAACAGCTCCTGTCTGCAATAAAGTTCATTAAAATATATATATAATATAATATATATTTTGGCCGTGAAACAAAATATTAAAAACCAAACCAAATAATGCTAAAATTACACTACAAAAACGCGTGTATCAAAACTCTATGTGTTCAGGTCATATAATAATGACATGCGCCCTTTAAAAGTGTAGTTTTATTCACAGTTTCTTAAATGCATGCACGTGAGGTATTTAAGGTTTAGCCTATTGAGATACAGCGGTTGTTTATGCAGGCATTGCGTGATGTCGACAGAAACCTCGCCGGATGAGTGTGTATCGGGGTCGGTACAGGCCGGGTCCTACCTCCCTGTCAAGGCATTGGAATCATGGCTCTATGGTAGGTACACAATTGTGTTGCATTCGTGGTTCAGTGGTAGAGTGCCGAACGTGAGATCGGAGGGTCCCCGGTTCGATCGTCCTCCGCACCATGTTCGTTGTGCCCTTGAGCAAGACATTTTACCCACATTGCTTAGGTCAAATAAAATAATTTTATTATACCTGTGTTTACTGTAATATTGCTGAAAAAATAGGGTAGGTAGGTAGGCATTTTATTTTATCTTTTTATTTTATTTTTTGACGAAGTTACATTTAAGGTGGCGATGAGTTTTGATGAATGGGAAAATGTCGTATTTTAAAAACTACAATAGATAACAATATGAAATTGTATGTTGTATTGTTTCCCAAAAGGCCTGGCAACAACTGGCTCTTTTCCCAATCACTTGCAATTATTGCAAAGGGGTAAAACAGTTTAATTTATTGTTCGCAAGTCCGGAAGAGGGTCAGTTCCAACAGCAGGACAATGAGCACATGAATCGGCCGTGATTGCGTGAACATAATTCTTTTTTTATGCTACCACCGTCATCATTCGTCTTATCAAAATAAAATGATGTCGTCATTTGAACTGACTAAATGAATTTACTATCGTTTTTTTTTACAGTTTTTGTTTCTCGATAAGCCATTGATGCACCCACTGAAAACAGTGTAAAACGTAAAGTTTGACAAAAAAGTGGGCATAACTCTGTTAATACTTGGTAGATTTTGACGCCGAAATGATATGTACATCTTGACATCATAGGTAGTTTCGAAGGAATCGCTTGAAAAGTGTGGAAGATAGACACATAAGATATTTTCACGTAAAAACTAATGAAAAAGGGGACATAACTCGCAGTATTACTTTATGTTGATCGATTTTGATGCCGGAACGATATGCACATCTAGACATCATAGGTAACGTGGGTAAACAACCTGTAAATCGGTTGAAAAGTTTGGGAGGAGATAGACGCACACTTTTCAGGACGGAAGGACGGACTGACATGGCTAACGTATATGTATCAATTCAATATTAGACAGACACACATGTGAGAATCTATCACTATGACATTTAAATATATATCGGTCAATGGTTAAAACTATTCATCCAAGCGAATGACTATTGACCCGAAGCAGTGAACTACTGACCGAGACGCAATCTTCGAGGTCAATAAGTTACTGCTCAGTGTCAACATTCATTCCCGAGGATGACTAGTATTAACCGTTGACAGAAACAGAAGTAGATGGTTGTTTTACTATATTGAACCATAGAGAAAAAAAGTAAGAAAATGTGTCAAGTAATTTATTTTTAACAGTCAGAGCTCTAACCTTAAACAGTTATAAGTTTTATAACTGCTGGAAGTTATTAAAATGCCAAATTATTATCTCCCTTTGGTTTAGAGTAGCAGATACTTATCCCCAATAGCCATTTGTAACCTAAATCAGTTACCAAGATCATTTGCTAATAAATCGAAATAGTTGCCAAATGTGCAGTGTTTATTTATGTCTGAATACTTATTATTAAGGATAAATACATCTTCATCAAGATCCAATTAGCTGTTGTTCACTAATTGTCATGTTGGTGCCTACAAAATGATTTTTAATGAATTTTATTGCATAACAGTAGGTAACTTGAGGGGCTTTGTGCATTGGATTTTCATCGATGCTCATAGAATTTTATTGCATGGTTGTAAAGTTGAATAATCACCCTACCTGGAGAAAATTATATATAAGCAGGGAAAATTCCTCTACAGAAGATAGAATGCATCAAAACTTGAATGATTTTGTGGTAGTAACTGCTTCTGGTTACTATCCCAGTTTTAGTGTTTTTTTTAATAACAGTCACAGGTTATGAAAAACGTAACTGTTTAAGGTTTGAGCTTTGACTGTTTAATATGGAATTGAAACAATGTTTTCTTTAACAACAATGCACATGAATTTAAACAAAATAAAACATAGCTACTAATTCTTCCAATTCTTCCTCAGTTGATAAATGACAACGTTGCGCGTCCTCCATTTTTAATTTTTATTCTGTCATTGAGCGCTTATGGTAATTAATTGACGTTGGTCATAAAGCGCTTGAATTATCTGCAAGATACTACTGACTCGGCAAGAAAACTATTCACCCGAAAGAGAACTATTGACTCGCAAGTCTGGTTTAAACCGGATTGGACACGTTTTCAAGTCAGTTTCAGCCAATAAAAACTACGTATATAAAATGATATATAATAATAATTACTACCGGTATGTACCTTTTGTCGTCTATGTCAGAGGTAACTGATATTGTCACAAAATCTCGTAATCCGTTTCGAAGCTGTTACCGGAAAAAGAGCTAATCAGTCAGTGCACAAATTGGTATTGACCTTGTATTCAGTAAAATTATGCTCAATTTGATATCGACCTTGTATAAATTTAGTAAAATTATGCTAACTGAACAATACATCATACCCATTTTTCTCAATTTAGATATGTCATCTCTTGCTGCAGAGTGTTTAAAACATAACTTATCAATGGGTTGCATGTTATATAAGTTATAACTATTTTATTATATATATAATATCTGTGTCATTCTGTGATATAACATTTATTAAAAAACTATCATGTTTATGGACATGAATCACTGATTAACAGCGACAGAAAATTAGATGTTCATCTAGATCTTGGCTGGCATTATTGCGTCTCGATCCCATTCGCAACATCTCATTCACTTCTTTAAAGCATAATTCAATGAACGCAGAAGTTTTCATGTTGGTTACGTCATTCTAGCATGACGCGCCTTAATAGATTCCCGCCAAAATAAATTTGCAAATATCAAAGTTATCATCAAAGTTTTACAATGTCATTTAGTCATCAATAGGTTATTTACATGTACATGAAAGCAATGATACAACCTTTGTAAATAACAAACATGCAATGTATACATCAACATGTGTGGCTAACGACCATATTGTCTACCTATCAACAGTGCACTATTTTGCGTGCTATTGCCTTCCGCCTAACAAAATGCGAAGCTTTTGAACATATCAATACATCGATATACATGCGAGGCGTGATCCAGAAGAATGATGGGATTGGCCGAGTTTTCACAATCCGGCGGGACCTTATTCGGGCGAATTTGTTAAAGATTGCCATCTTTCGTAATGTAAAGCATTAGTTCTATGAGCAGTTAAAGCCACACCATGTGCATGATAAAGATATCGCTGAACAGCCTGTTGGCTTTTAACTCTTCCTCAGAAACGAGGCTGTCCTGGAAACCACTTCGGAAGTTCCAAGCACTTGGCTATTAGAGGCTAGCTGCGAGAATCGTACGAAGCTCTTATGGTGTGTACCTATATCATAGAGCTACGATGCCACCCTTTATAGATTGTTTTAGGTATCAGGGCCGACCGCATCAAGAGAGGTTTCTGAAGAAATCAAGCAATGCCTGCATAAATAACTGCTGTAGTTCGATACATTAAACCTTAAATACCATGTATGCATGCATAAAACTCACCAAAGAGAAGAAAAAGTTGTCGATCTTAGACATTTTCATAAGACTTTCCATATATTTAGCGGACATTTCTTGAATGTTTACATATCTCGCAATGACAAGTATTCAGTATTTGGAAACTTAAACCCTCCATCAGCTGACACAAATCGACAACGTTAACAGGACAGCGTCAGGTGTGCGAGTCCGGCAGTGTTAAGTTTCCAAATAGGGAACGAAACGTCAAGCGACAACGAGATGATTTGGTATGTAAACAATAAAATTGTCGGAATTTTTACACTGGTCTCCGAGCACTAACGGCATGTCTTTCCTCCCTTTGGTAAGTCTTCTGTATGCAGTTGTGGTATTTAAGGTTTGTTGTATTGATTCTTGACTTACGGTGGTTGTTTATGCTGGCATTACTTGATGCCTTCAGAAACCTCGCCGGAAGAGTTTGAATGTGAGTCGGTTCGGGATCCTGAAGGAAACTTATTAGCAAAGAATCATGGCTCTATGGCAGGTACATACCAAATCATGGCTCTATGGCAGGTACATACCACCATAAAAGCCATGATTCTCACGTCTAATAAGAGTCCTACTAAATAGGCTTCTCCAGTATTCCAATAGGTCAGATAAATACCTCTGCATGAAATAGCTAAAATTTAAATTAAACAAAATAAAAGCTTTAAATATTCAACTTACCACTCAAAAAGTATATCGGCCTGACCAGGCAACGCCAAGAGTTCTGTCCCTTTTCATCTGGGTAGTTGCATTCCAATTTTATCAATGCGATGCGTTTGTTCGTCAATATGAACCTCAAGATATGTATTGGCGAATGTTTGGCCGTCTTCAATATCAGAGAGAGTCATAATTTCGGAAGAATTCATTTCTAAATTACTTTTTTGATGAATGGGAAAATGTATATCGGCCTGACCAGGCAACGCCAAGAGTTCTGTCCCTTTTCATCTGGGTAGTTGCATTCCAATTTTATCAATGCGATGCGTTTGTTCGTCAATATGAACCTCAAGATATGTATTGGCGAATGTTTGGCCGTCTTCAATATCAGAGAGAGTCATAATTTCGAAAGAATTCATTTCTAAATTACTTTTTTGTGAGTTGTAAATAGTTCGTTTGCCTCATCCGGAAGTCAAACATTTGAAAACATCGCTAGACTAAACGCGATTGGCCAAACGTGTGAGACGCTTGCAGAGTAAAGATAAACTACGGGTTTCTACGATTGTATGCGCCTTTGTGATATTATAAATGATTGATTTGCTAAAAACCTAAAAATGAAAATGATTTTTCACGATTCTCTACGTACCAACGCCAAGAAAGCATATATTACGTCGTGGTAAGTCATACCTTTTTTTGTGTCTTTTGTTTTAATTAGAATGCAAGTAGAATTTGAATATTTACTCCAGAACTCTCTCAGTACTTACTTTCATGATATTCAAATCGTACTCAAGACAATTCATACGAGTAGTGTTTTTTCATTGTCGAAGTTACATGTATCTAAAGCGGATATTTAAAAGGAAAATAATAAAATCATACACATTTCTAGTTAAAAATAACAGTTGATAGGTAAATACCATTTAACATTTAGACACTCAATAGAGATTCAATTATTGATTTATTTTCAGTTTTGGTTGTAAAGTCAAGAAAAATGATAAAGAGGTTAACAACAGTGTAAGTTTCATCCACTCCAGCGAGTAGCAATGGTGGCCCGGTTTATAGTCATCTGACTCATCTCAGTGGTTAACTGGAAATCACCACATCAAACTATTTTAAGGTGAGTTTCTTTAAACTTTAATACATGCCTATATGTAGACGTGAGAATCATGGCTCTTATGGTAGTATGTCTATCTATCTATATATCTATTAATACTGCATCACCCCCTTTCGGGTATTATGTGCAGATTTCCTGGATAGAACCAGTACTAAGGCCAAATAAAATTATACCTGGGTTTACTGTAACCCGACCGACCCTCTGAAAACACCCCCGACTCCTTTTTTTTTATTGAAAGAAAAAAGAATTATGTTCACGCAATCACGGCCGATTCATGTGCTCATTGTCCTGCTGTTGGAACTGACCCTCTTCCGGACTTGCGAAAAATAAATTAAACTGTTTTACCCCTTTGCAATAATTGCAAGTGATTGGGAAAAGAGCCAGTTGTTGCCAGGCCTTTTGGGAAACAATAAAACATACAATTTCATATTGTTATCTATTGTAGTTTTTAAAATACGACATTTTCCCATTCATCAAAACTCATCGCCACCTTAAATGTAATTTCGTCAAAAAAAAAAAAAAAAAAAAAAAAAAATACCTACCTACCTACCCTATTTTTTCAGCAATATTACAGTAAACACAGGTATAATTTCAGGCCTTTTTCTACTATTCTCACGGGTCCGACTATCGGACCCGTTCCCAATGCCAAATATAGTTTTTTTTTTCCCAATTCTGAAATAAAATTCCCCATTTTTTTTTTTATTATTATTTTTTTTTTTTTATTTTTTTTTTTACAAAGTCAGGTCAAATATACAAATTTTTACAAGGAAATACTACAAAAATAACAATATTTAAATCATGTATCATGTATTGAAACCAGGCAATTAAAACAACCTGATATTTATGTACAACTAACTTATGAAAATTCCCAATTTGAGGCGTAAAGCGATTAAATTTTTTCCCAATTGGGCAAAATTTACGGCGTAAATTTTCCCAATTTGTCCATGGTCTTTTTCCCAAAATGAGCAGAAAAAGGCCTGAATTTTATTTGACCTAAGCAATGTGGGTAAAGTGTCTTGCTCAAGGGCACAACGAACATGGTGCGGAGGACGATCGAACCGGGGACCCTCCGATCTCACGTTCGGCACTCTACCACTGAACCACGAATGCAACACAATTGTGTACCTACCATAGAGCCATGATTCCAATGCCTTGACAGGGAGGTAGGACCCGGCCTGTACCGACCCCGATACACACTCATCCGGCGAGGTTTCTGTCGACATCACGCAATGCCTGCATAAACAACCGCTGTATCTCAATAGGCTAAACCTTAAATACCTCACGTGCAAAACTGTATATAAAACTACACTTTTAATGGGCGCATGTCATTATTATATGACCTGAACACATAGAGTTTTGATACACGCGTTTTTGTAGTGTAATTTTAGCATTATTTGGTTTGGTTTTTAATATTTTGTTTCACGGCCAAAATATATATTATATTATATATATATTTTAATGAACTTTATTGCAGACAGGAGCTGTTTGTTCCAGTACAGACCAGTGTTTAAAGAACCAGTTACTTCTATGACTGCGGAAACAATGAAGTTGTGACTGTGGAAACAATGAAGATGTGACTTTTGAAGGAATTCAGAAGATGTGGCTGTGGAAGGAAGGAATTTGTGTCGTATGTTCGGATTGTGAATTGAACTGAGAAAGATTAATTAACCTGCTTATTATTTAGACAAATTATTTTTACCTCGTGATTCGAGTGATTCGTGTAAATTGAACAAAAAGGGACAAAGGAATGCAAAATGTTCAGATCTAACTTGATTAATAATCTTTCTGTGTCGTGGATTGTACCATTCATAAAGATATGTTTGCATAGAAGAGTGAAGATAGATTTTAATGTACATGGAATGAAAAAAACAGTGCTTAGCCAAACCATTTTAAATAAGACTTATTTGAGATCAACTGGTCTCAATCTTCAATGACTCTTAATAATTAATTTGGTACATTTTGATCAAACTCAAACTTGGCTTCTCAACTCCAATCACACAACACAATGTTGCCTAATGCAATGTTAAAGAAACTAACCCACCAAATAACGACAAAATTACACTAGAAAACCATTTATCAAAAATATGTCCAGATGTTCAGATCATGTAATAATGTATCTGATAATGTGCCGATTAAAAGTAGAGATTTTTCAATGGTTCTTAAAATGAATTATGAGTTGGTAACTCTCAATTCGACGCTCAAATTTTGGTATTTGGCTTGGCTGGTTAAAGCCGTTTATATTGTTTCTATAGAGTTCAGTGGATTCTCTAAATATGTAAATTATAATGTAATATTATACCTTGTGGTCAGTAAGTTTAGAAACGGTATACATATGTTGTAAAAAATTGCCGTTGTTGGCAGGATAGCTACTTTAAATAATATCAAATTATAGATAAGGAATTAAACAATCCAATCTGCTACCAGCTTGTTAAACTTTTTTAAAATGTTAGCACAACATATGGAGAAAGAAATCATGCCCTGACCGGGAATCAAACCCACGAGTATCTTGCTAATTGTGCTAGTGTCTTTAATACCAGCAAAGTTACCATTGAGCAATTAAGACCCATGCTTATATTGGCAACCGATTACTCATCACGGACCTGATGTCATTGGGTTTCTTTTGGCAAGTAAAAATATAGATTTAGTCATGTTTTGCCTAGACCGTCTTAGCATGGCGCTGCGCCTTGCTACCTTGACACTCCATGTTACTTTTTCAAGTCCCAAGTAATGTGATGCTCCATTATTAATCAATTTGTTACGCAACATTTTATTCAGATATCGTGTTCTTTCATATAAAGCGCTTCAGTGACCAGGATGGTAAAGACGCTGCGTTTAAAAACCCTCCTCCCACCACATCGTCTTGCGGGTTCAAATCCCATTGGGACTTCTAAGTGAGAAAATGTTGATTTTACGGATGGCAGGTGGTATACAGTACTGGTTCTACCCAGGAAAAATTGGCTGGTCTGTCTTCACCACAAAAACAAACATCTACCGTCATATGTAGTCTAAAATGTGATGAAAATTACAAAAACACCATTCGATCAACCAACCATCTTCCATATAAACACCAAGTTCCCTTACAAACCAGAAGAAATTGGTGGTCATTTGGGTTAAAGGGCTTTATTACAATGAACATTTGTTAATATGAATTCTGCTTTAATATATTTTCTTCTGAATCATGCTAAATAATGGCAACTTTAAATAAATCGCTAACAAACCGGTTTGTAAATGTTCTGTTATAATGGATCGCTTTTGGATCATGCTCAATAATGGCAAAGTTTTAATGGATCGCTAACAAACCATTTTGTAAATGTTCAGTTTTAATGGATCGCTTTTGAATCGTTCTTAAAATTAGCTATGTTTGAATGGACCGCTAGAAAACCGCTTTGTAAATGACAATGTTTTAAAGGATCGCTTCAGGATCCCATGGTTATAAACCAATTTCTTTTGGATCGCTCACAAATCGCTAATAAAACGCTTTAGGATCACGATCCTTAACTCGGACCATGTTTGCGATCATGAAAAATGCGATCCAAATGCGATCCGTTTAATGGATCGCATTTGGATCGCTTTAACAAACCGCAGAACCACGGTTTTGAAGCGATCCTGAAGCGATTTTGAAGCGATTCATCATAAAATAATTTTGTGTGGGACTATAAAGTATTTAGCGTTTGAAATTAAATTGACGTTTACTGATCAGTACACGTACTTAATTAGTAACGATTGACATTCACTTAATTACGTTTCAAACTCCTACTAGTACTGGGACTTTTTATGTGTTTACAGTTAAAATATCTTATTGATGCATTAATAAAATGTAATTGGCCCTCCGACTGCACCGTCGGTTGCCAATTTAATATAATTAATGCATAAAAATGAACACTAACCTGTACTAAAATATCATAGAAGACTGTAACAGTTACTATAAACGCATATAGGCAAACATTGGTATCTCAACTATTAAACTATAACTATTAACACATGACTACACAACTTAGTAGGCAAACACAGGTATTTCAACTATTAAATTATAAACATTAACACAAACTACATAATTATAGTAGTAGGTATTTCAATAAATACCAATTGCGTCTCAAAAAAATCAACCTTGTGGCATTTCCGACTTGTTCAGGTCCAGATTATTATGCATGTCCCTGCAGTCTGACCAGGGTCTACACAGTTCGCCCGGAGCCTCTAGAAGACCTCTCTGACCCAACAATGAACAGTGTAGACCGTAATAAGACTGTGTGGAGGTGAATGCTGACATAGGTTTGTACTTATCGCAATTACCACAAGATGATTTATGATAGTGATAGGGCTCATTACATAAAGGATACCATCTGAGTTTGTAGAAACTCTAAAGTAAGGTCATTTCAAAATTTGCCTCAGTGCACCGATTTTTAACAAAGCCCTATTCAATACACAACAGTGTATACATACACATATTCTATATATATATATTCTACATACACATATAACTAATAGAAACATCTGAATCACAGTTCAAACATACACAAATGGGACATGGCTGAACGCAGTTTACGTGCGCCCATTTCTTGCATAGAATGCATTGAACCCACTTGTCTCTTGCCTTACTATTTGAATAGGGTTCCATGCACATTAAGCAATAGCATTCATCTTCCGAAGTATCGGACTCACTGTCCTGTAGTTTTCTGTCCATCACGTCAGCAAGTTTTCCATAAAACTCACCAACATTTTTCTTGTTAAGACTTGTGCTCCGTGATAAACTTGTTGCTTCAGGAATTCTGACGGCTAGACATAAAACCTGAAAACCATAATTTCACAGACATGATCTATATTTTATAAATATGCTTAATTACGAAAATTACGAAAATTCTTTCGTAAACACTTAATTTCAAAACAATAAACGTCCAATTATACCACCCCCTCAGTGTTATTTGTTTTGCACTAAATATACTTTAATGTGTCAAAAATTAATAGCGTCTGGCCATTGTTTAAACAAACAAAAAACAAAACTGGTCGGGGTAAGTTGGAACACTGTTCGAATCTGCCCCGCGCACGCTGTTCCAACTTGCTCCGACCGCATGCTACCAATGACCTTCACCAACAGAACACAAATGGATAAGAATAAAGTTCCTATGCTTCAAATAAAAGCGGCATGGGATTTCAAAACAATGTATAGTGATTAATAATTATCTAAATACACGAAGCTCTTAGAATCAAATATGTAGAAAATGAGAAAATTTACTTACGCTACCGAAAATCAAACTTTCATTCTTTATTCTTCTGTTTACATAGCGGCCGCATTGAACTTTTTGTAGAAAGTCGATGACGATGACGTCATTAAACTACGTCATCAAAAACCGCGCACATTTGTTATGTTTATTAGTTATCGCCCGTGTTCCGACTTACCCCGTGTTCCGACTTACCCCGGTCTCCCCTACTAGTATGATATGAACACGACAGTACGGCATACTTGGACACATAGTTCGATGAACTGGTTTATGGAACACTCGAATCAGTTCCTTCAGAACTTTGATGATTACAGGTAATATTTTGAAGGGTTGTGTTTGTGTACAAAAACACTTGAAACTGCACTTCAGTATGCAACGTGTGCATGTTTATTGGAAAATATATCTGCCATATGAAACACAGCTGTGCAAACGCAATAAGTAGTTGTATTTATGTCAAACATTATTGAAAACAAGGGACAGTCAACAGTTATTTGTCACAATCTTCAGCAGCAAACTTGAATTTTAAAAGTCAGTCTTGTACAGAGTCAGTTATCATAGCATCCTTATTACCGTTAGCAAGAACGGTTTACGCTATTATTTTAAGAAATAATACTAGACATGAACGGTAAACGAATACATATTGACATATTTATCATTTCTGAATATACTTAAGGTATGAAGATGTGCCACATGACCTGAAATGAAACAGTTTTGTTTCAACTAATAATTACATGAATCATAGTAATTGCTTTTATTACAGGCAACACAACGAATGACCTTGTCCAGACATAACAGTTATACTTATGTATTTTATATGTGTGGCAAATAAACTCGGTTCAAGCCTACAACTCAAAGTGGAAAAATCTTTAAAAGTGTTAAGATTGGATCAAGAATTGAAAACACATTAAAACAACATTATGCACGGTGAATGCCACGGTACAGATGCACACAATCGGAACTGCCTCGTCGGATTCCGTCACTCGGGAATCAGACTCGGAGAGTACTCGTCGCCATTTTGAACTATTTTCAAGAAACGACAACTCTGCAGTAGCGACCTCTTCAATTATAAGATAAACAAAATGGCGACTTCTGGCAAGTTCCGAACATGCGGTACATATTTATTTGTTTTATCAGGGAGTATTCATAGAGATTCCTGATATAATAATGTATTCATACTGAGGTAAACAATATGGTGATTCCCGTCAAACGTGGGCGCTCCTTAATTTATAAGAGTTTCACCTCTTCTTCATCTAAAACTAAAAGTGCGAGCACATGCCATGCCCATGGCCCATGGGCATCATGATCATGGTATCAATGATCTGATCATACGCCCCGCCAATATATACAGGGCCTTCCCAGCCATTTATTGCTTATTGGCGCTGCGATCCCTTAAGTTCTGCCATAGAAGGGGTGCCATTAAGAGGCGGTAGGCCGGGATTTCCCCCTTGACTAGTCTGCCCAGTTACAATGATTACTTTTAGTAGTATTTTATACAAGCATGGATCAAAATACCCAGCTAAAGCAGTGGGATATAACTTGAAAAGTTAAGGACATTCCTGCGGCGTGACGGGTCACCGTCATTATTATACAGACATGCCGTGATTTGTTGTTTAGGCCAAGATCGTAAACTCCAATAGCTTGACACCTTAAAGGGACAATGTCCGTAACTTTTAGCCTATAAAACACAAGCTAATTACGTTGACAAACATAACACACCAACCATTATTGAATATTTACTAAATAAAACCAAGATTGTTTGACGGAATTCAATAGCGGTACAAAAAAAAGAAGTGCCGTTTCGTGATTGAACTCGTAAACCCACACTAAAATTACACTCGCAGGTAATAATAGTCTAGCGCCGCTACTGACTGAGCTAACCGGGCCAAGTGTATTACGTAAGAGATGCAATATATAAAAGCTAATGCGCTAATGGATGTCATGTGATTAGCAGAAAATGTAAATAAAGTGGGTCTCACATTATTTACAAAAAATAAATAAAACTTTTTTTTTCAAACTCACGAATGTATTACTACAGACTTATCTGGGTCTACGTTGATGTTTTCATGTAGACATTTCACAGAATAAAAATCGGACCGTTATTTGGCTATGCTCAATATCTGCTTACTTACGGACAGTGTCTAATTAAATATCATAGATTTTTCTGATTTTTAGTGTTTATGCAATCGTGGAAATATACTGCGCCTCAGGTAATATCGATCAATAACTAGGTCAACTGCTGCCAAACTGGACTACACACTGTGTACATGCTACAGTACAGACACTTTTTATCAGTGAAATACAAAAATGGCGCATGTTGTTAGCACCCGTACTGCTATATTATTAGATTAATATTGGTTAATTACTTAAATCAGTCCAGACGTGATTTTACCTGTACCTTAAGGACGTCCTAATGGTTAAAAGGTGGAGGGACTATAATCCTTAGAACTATTACATAGGGCTCTAGTGATTGGAAATTTAAAGGATCGCGGCTTATGAGAAGTTAGATTTGTTCGCCATCAGGCCATCAATAAAAATAATGACCTCGGGCCGAAAAATATTTTTAAGTTTTGCTTTCGGTCAGTTTTACTTTGGGTTCATTTCGCTCATTTCGGACATCTCGGCTTTCTTCGTTTAATAACACATCAAAATGGCAGCCTCCTGTAGCAACGACGACGTTACATTTTCTGTCACAATAAACATTGTTTCTGGTGCGGATTCAAAGTCCTGCATTGTAAAAAATGCAATACGCAAATTTAGGACAACAGACACTTGGCATGATGTTTTCGATTTGTCTTCGGAGGGTGTCGATGTTGACGATAATATAACAGAAAACTTTGACAAAAATGCCAACATCATGGTGTCCTCAAAACTTGGTGCAGACGTATTTAATGCAGATCCATATGATGCTATTAGAACTTTAACGGATTTTGATAGTTCATTAAAATATGTCACAATTGATATCAGAAATGAAAATCTTGCAAAGACATCTGAGGAAAATTGTAAAAAAAAAAAAAAAAAAAAAAATCCCTACCTACCTACCCACCCTCAAAATTCTGGGTAGGAGCACAGCAAACAAACAATTTTTTATTGATGACCTCACGGTATATTGGATGTTTAATAATTGCAGATAATTTGAATGGGTACAAAAATCCTTAGGCTTCTATTGCGATAGCATAGAAGGATAAAGAGAAGAAAATATATAGTGTAAATTAAATAATTTAATTTATAACAGGGTTCTCAATAACTTTTGGTTGAACAGGCCTTTTTGAAAAAGTAACAGGCCTAGGCGGGTGGTCCGGGGGTCCTCCCCCGGAAATTTTTGAAATTGAGCGCGTCATTTCCTGCATTTTGGGCTATTTTGAATGCCTTATTTTTAAAGTGCAATTTTATAAGCAATATTCCTCTATATGCAGTGCAGTAGTTGTATCTGTATTTAGAGGTAGTGCAGTATGTTGACAATTATATTTATTTACCAAACTTCAACAACACATATCCATTTGAAAATTGTATTCTGAACACCACATATCCACATAACTACAAAATTCAACAACAAATACTTTCCATTATCTCTACAAAGTTCAATAACACATACTATCCATGTCACTGTCCTCATCTTTTTTTTTGAACAATTTTGAACCGGCCCAAATGCCATTTGAAGCGGTCATTTCGGCCGGCGGCCGGTTCTTATTGAGAACCCCGAGTGTTATAGTATATCAGTGACGTAAGAATATAATTCTCTTACTGTATGTATATAGTAAAAATACATATAGTTATACTATAACTACATGTATCTATCTATCTCTGTCTCTCTATACTGCTGCACACCCTCATGGGTAAGACTGAGCTGGTGATTTTGTTCTATCATTTTATACTATTGTAATGGGATCAATCAATTATTGTTTGATAATTAGTTAATTGTCATTTGAAAATTAAAAGATTGCGGCTTTACCAGCATGTATGTCAGTTCAATTGGTTTATCGATGATGGTAGAGATATATTTATTTATTTTCTAAATAAAAAGATGAAATAAAATAATAAATGTACAGTAAAATTATTGTTTTAAGTATCGTTTTATTTAATTTCTTATGATACTAGATCTATTCCAGATCTCTTGAATTTATTTTCATTGGTCCATCCCCCAGTTTGTCGTCCGCACTCCTTAAAAATTAAATATAATATTGAATAATAATGATACATAGGAAACCGCGAACCTGCCCTACTGTTACTAATGATTAGATTTCAGTGTTTGTTAATCGTGCAGCTGCTCAGAGGATAGATACTCGGAGGAGATAATAATCTACGGACGGCAAGGTACATAATTATTAATAACATAACAAAATAACAATTTACATAAACTCATGTGAGCTTTTAACAGACCACATAGGCTGGACCACACAGGTAGCCAGTGGTGGTCTTCCTGCTGGAGGAAACCGGTGGAGCTGGAGACATTTAGCCAATTGTCTGAGTTGTTGACCAACTCATAATACATTTTACGCATATTCAATCACGGGTATATTAAGAACCTGTGAATAAAGCTTTAATTTTAATCGGCATCTTACATCATTATATGCCCTGAAGTTCTGAACACATGGATAGAATTTTAATAAACGGGTTTGTAGTGTAATTTTGATGTTATTTGGCGGGTTATATTACTTTCTTTAAGTTACTTGTAATTTTGGCTAGTTTGTGCTGTTGGGATGCATCTCTGTAGTGTAAGGAAGAATGCTTTTCTTGAAAGAAAAGAGATCCAGGTTCGATTCCTGGCAGAGGCCTGGCACATTTAATGAGCTGTACATGTACATACAAAACTTTGCATACAAACATATGCTAAAATCATTCACATAATTATAGTGTTACTCATTTCATGTGTTCATTGCAATAATGAATAAATTAAATGAGGTTTTCCATCCCGTTGAGACGATCATATTAGGTTATATATGGACAGCAACCTCAGAGGAAATGAGATAAAAATATTTTTTTATATTAAACATGTTACATATTGTGATGAAGCAGGAGAATCAAAACCCAGGTGGAAGGAGATGCCAAGGATCGGTCGACATGCATCAGTCACTATATATGTCATGAATCGATTTTCAAGAAGTTTACACATCCATAAACTCTTCCAACTACATTTTCCATTCTTTCTTTCGAGACATTTATACTATTTAATATTAAGTTTTTAACTGAAATGTTGGAATTATAAGTATTACCTACATGTTTTGTTGGGCGCTTTGAGTTCATGCATTTAAAGCTGAGATCCACGCCAAGAATGGAAGTATATTATAATTATGTAAATATTTGAAATAAATATTTTTACCTGTAATCTAAACTAAAATTAATTTTAATGAGTTTTTGTACATTAGTTTGCGCTGTTGAGACACATCTCTGTATAATCCGAGCCTTCTCTGACCTTACCAGCCCTTTTTACGATTTTTGATATTTCATCTGGCTGTGTATAAAGCCGCAAAAAAAAAAGAAGAAAAAAAAGGCTTTTAGGATCAGAGAAGGCTCGGATTAATCTGTAGTGTAAGGAAGCATGCTTTTCTTTGAAGAAAAAAAAAGAGATCCAGGTTCCTGGCTGGGAACCTGGCACACTTACTTTAATAGCTGTACATACAAACACTTATGATAAAATTATTCATGACATAATTATAGTTACTGTAAATAGAAAATATACTCATTTCATATTATTAAACATATTCATTGTGATGCAGAAAGAAAGAAAGAATGGATGAATGAATCATTCAATCAATCAATCAATCAATCAATCAATAAATGAATTAATGTATGAATTAATGTATGAATGAATGAAATACAGTTTTACCGTTAACGCATCATACAAATTATTAGATTACATTGGGACAGCAACCTCATAGGGATCGAGATGAGATTTCCTATCAGACATGAGGTCTGTAGCTCTAAAGCATGGGCCTTATCCTTTAGAGCTACAGATCTCATGTCTGATGAGAAATCTCATCTCTAAAGCATAGGCCTTATCCAGCCCTGTGTGGTTCCGGGGGCCCGTTTGGTTACGGGTCAAAAAATAGGGCCACTGCAGATCCCGTTGGAGGGGAAGGCAGAGGGGTAGAACCCCCCCCCCCTCCCCACACAACAAATTCATGTTCATTTTATCATTTTTTGTTCATGCTCATTAAAGGTCTTCATCATGACCCCTGCATTGTTTCAGGTGCCATCTCGCTCATATCACTTGAGCAGTGGCAGAAAAACTATAACGTGGCTCCAGCGTAAATGGAGTGTATACAATAGAATTTGCAGCAACTCTGCAGTTCAGGGTGAGAAGGTTCTAGGCCCGTTCTCCATATTTTATCTCGATGTACATGGAGGATGAGCCTGGCATGTTCATTCCTGTTTGGCGCCATATAACATTTTATGTGTTGGTGCGCCTTAAAACCCCAGTTCCATTCCATAGGCCTTATCCACTGAGCTACCGAGGCCACTGATGATTTGTTTGTATGGTGTTTTACGTCATTTTCAATACATGTAAGGTTATGTATGACGGTTGATTTTTTGTGGTGGAGGGAAAAGTAGAACCAGTACTGTACACCCCGCGCCATCCGTAAGAATCGACACTTCCTCACTTACAAGTTGAGCTCCCAGTGAGATTGGAACCCGCAGCGGTGAGAGGCAAAGGTTTACAACACAACGTCCTTAACCATTATTGCAGTTTGAAGCATACCAGGATGAAATCTAACATGTGATGCCGACCAATTTTCAAGACGTTTACACATCCATAAACTCTTCTAACTATATTCTTTTCTTTCGCGACTGTTATTATATTTATTATCATTTTAACTAGGATTCTCTTTAATTAAAATGTTGAAAAATAATCGCTAGGTTTGACACTGGGTGCTTTGGAGAGCTGAGATCAATGCCAAGAATGGAAGGTTATAACAATTATGTAAATATATATCCAAATTTTTAGACAGCTATTTTCAGGTTTAATATTCACTATTGTGATGCTTATTTTTTCATATTGACTGCTGTTCACATTTAGGCAAAATACCAAAAAATGTTAAAAAATCAAAAGAAAAAAAAAGAGACAAGAAATGTGAAATATACAAAATGTGAAGTCTTATTATGAATGACTAGTGCTATCCTAGGTTATGCACCAGGTTAATTTAAACATTTTACGACATTTCCATTCAAATTATATAACCAATTCAAACTTAAGACCTGAAAAAAACACGGTGCTAATGCCATATTTCGCGTGATTTGAATTTTTTATCATGAATTGGAACATTTTAAAAATGGTTGATGCATCTAGAAAAGACTGGTATACTCCTTATAAAAAATACATTTGATGTAATCATTCATCACATAGTTGTAGTGTTAAATAAACTCTTTTTTATATTTTTTATATTAAATATATGATATCTGCGATATCTGGAATGTTTTCACTAGATGATATATGTATAATATCTGTATCTTACAATAAACTAACCCTCATGTTAAAGGTGTACCCCAATGTCTGTGGATCGAAGAACAAATATATACTTGCAGACCATATAAGCATAATTTAACAATATATCAAGTACCATGGACGTCAGTATGGACTTCATGAATCATGTTAAGTGTTTTATTAGTTTAAACATATTTTATTCATTGTATTTACAAGTTAAGCATATATACAATAACAACAAATAAAGGATTGGAACGGAAGCGTAATTCTTATTAAGTTCCTTTCCTTACCATGTTTATATGTAACACTAGAATGGCAGACTTATTATACATTACTCAAGAAGAGAAAATAGAAACAAAATATTTCTTATACAATGGAAAATGTTATCAAGATATAGAAAGAAAAGTACGTTTGAAAGCTAAGAAAAACGAACGTACAAAAGATAATAAAAAACTATATATTGAATAATACTAATACTATAAAAAAAAAAAAAGGTGTAAGGGAAATCTGGGCGGCGACATTGGGTAGGGGCGAACCATCCGTACTAGCAGCATCTAACTTATTCATTTACTGATGTTGATAAGTTATGTCAGTTTAAAATCGTTTGCTTTTTAATATAAAATTTTGCACATTTTCGAAGATCACTTCATTTGTTTCGTAACTGAGATTGGGGTCACCACATAGGAGAATATTAGTTGAGATAGTACATATATTTAAAAAGAGTTGATAAGTTCTAAGCGAATAATGTGATAGGTTGGACACGTGAAGAAGAAATGCTCAGTGTTTTTGATACTACCACAGTGACACAGAGGAGAGTCAGTTATATTTTTGATAAACAAGTGATGGTTTAATGAACTACAGTTTGTTCTGAGACGTGTGTGTAGGATTTGTGCTTTCCTGTCACCTTTGTAGTAATACTTCGGCGGACGTGTTTCATGGGTAAGATATCGTTTGAAAGAGTAGACAGATTCCTTCGTATATATTTGAGATTATTCTTGATGTATACAATAACACCGCCATGATTATCTCCAGAGCGATATTTTCGTTCAGGGCTATAAAAGGACGGGATAGAAAGTTCTTCTGAGTGCCAGGATTCATTTAGCCAAGTTTCGGAAAAGTTAAGAATATCAAATTGGTTCAATTCCACACTCAGCAAATCAAGTTTTGGTCGTAAACTTTGGACGTTGTAATGAATCAATGACAAATTGTGTGAAAGATCAAGAGTTTCTAAAATATGCGAAGTTGTACTTTCTATATTAGAGTCAGACAACACGGAGAAATTGTTTGATAGTGTAGGTCCAGGGTTTGGGTGTATATCTCCCGATTGTAATAGTAAATCTAAAGTCCATATGCAAGCGACAGCTGTAAACTGGACGACTAGCCCACATTGAACAAATGTCATATTATTATAGTATTTACGGCCCAGAAGCAGTCGTTCGTAGGGATGCACTACAGTTTTAGCGAGACAAGCTGTGGACGAAACCTTTCTAAGCAAAAAGTATGTGCAAATAAATGAATTAGTCACTGGCAATATTACAACTAAATGTAACGAAATTGCAAACATATAACTACATCGGTACGATGGCATGATCACGGCAGGATTGTGGTTGACGTTCATGAAATTTCGAGAAGGGACAATAAGAACAATACTACCACTAACATGCCATGGTACCTAGATGGTGAAATGAAACAAGTAATGCCACAAACGAAATCATACAGAGTAATTCGCCCTGAACCGGTCAGTGCCACACGCCCATAAAGCCTTATACAAAGAAAAAACAATGAAACAAAAGAAATTGTCATGCTATATGATAGCATTGCCTGAAGATGGGATGATTCAGTAAATTAGGTAATTTAAACGTATGGGTTTTAGCTACTATTTAAACTCATTACTTTAATGGGAAAGACACATTCTTCAACAAAAGAGGAAACACAATTAAATTACTTCAACTAGTAACTTATTTGAAGACTGCTACGTTTCCCCAAAATGTGCTCATTACCGTATCTATGAACATAAACAAACAAAAAACATTAACAAATTGGTTATCAAACGTTGCTAGAGCCTCAGTACATCATCAGAAAACACTGGCGTTACATGCCTAAGTACATATTTAGGAAAACACGAGAAGTTACCATATACTGGTACCAGCAAGCTAGTTCTTATTAATCACTAAGAAAATTTACCATTCGAGTTATGTGCTGATACTTAACCATATACAATCGCACTTGCAGTACATTAATCTGATAAGGACATGCATAACTCCCTAAATAAAAGTTTTAATTAGCGTTAAACAAATAATCATCATAATCTGCAAATAAAACTGGACCTTTAACATACTCTGTGAAACCCGTACACACCCGAACACATGTTTGAGAAAACGCAATAAATAAGCTGCGTTAAAGGTACTTTTATAATACCCGTAGCAAACAATTATATTTATCTAATAATGCACTGTATGAATCGTAGGTCCAGGGTTTGAGTGTATATCTCCCGATTGTAATAGTAAATCTAAAGTCCATATGCAAGCGACAGCTGTAAACTGGACGACTAGCCCATATTGAACAAATGTCATATTATTATAGTATTTACGGCCAAGAGAAAAAGTATGAATCGAATTGACATATTATGCGTGCTCATCAATACAACGTATGATAGAAGAACGGTGTGCGCATCAGTATACTCATACACACGATACCAAGGATGCTATTTGCAGAGTACGTTAGACACTTTAAGTACCTCACAATTAATACGTTTGCATCATTATTTAATTCAATTTTAATTGCCAATGTTTATTTAATAATCTACGGAGAAAGTGCAATTCTAATTTCAATTACGGTCTAAAATAGGGACGCACCTGGTATATTGATATCAAGTGAGACAATGGCAAATAAACATGTGATCAAATGTATAACAATAGAAACATAGTATAACACAGGTATACAATCAACTACTGAAAGGTGTGCACATAACACGCATGTTCTAATTGAGAGTCACCCCAGGAAAAGCACGAGGCAGTCTATGATCGCGCTTACATTGGCGTAACAGCGCTATACTGTTCACAAAAAGTTTTGCACCAATCGGACTTAGGTCTTTCATCGTACTAATACGATGCACTTTAATAGCGAGGTCTTTTATTAGAATAGTTCCATCACTAGACCAAGCACTGGTAATACGCTTTGCGCGAAACAGTTTTCTTGCCTCGAACAGCAGCTGGCTTCTGGCTCGAGTGAGGTCTTCGTTTACAAAGACGCGTTTGTACTCAGGTTTGTCCTTGGCACGAACACGAGCGCGGTAAAGTTTTTGCCTAGCACGATAAGACATGAATTTGACAATGATGTCTCGCGGCTTTCCCGACGACGGTTTGCCAACTCGGTGGGATCTATCGACCTCGGAGAGGTCCAGAGCAACATCCAGAGCAGTTGCAATATTGATGACAATGTTGTCAGTATTCTCCCCATCGGACTCCTCAACTCCAGTTACGCGCAAGCAGTTGCGTCGACTATACTGCTCAGCAGAGTCAGCAGTCAACTCAAGCTGAGTTACTCTTGACTTTAGAGCTTCATTTTCGTATTTAAGCTCCGAGATTTCCTCTCTCAGACCCTCTACAACACCGGAAATTATCCCTTTAACCATAGATTCCGCCATAGCTTTAACCATGTCTTTGATATCTTGACTGAAAGAATCGTGCAGCAGATCTGAGATGCCTTTTAAATCTTCAGTTGTGAATTTATAATGCGGTATAACCACAGGAGATAATTCAGTGTCCATTTCAGCGGTAGTTGCCATGGTTATAACCAGGGATGGGCCCGATATGTCAGATATGTCTGCATCTGAAGTGTCAAATCTGTTCTTTTTTAGATCAGCTAGGACTTCAGGTGAAGAAAGATATCTTTTTCTATTAGCAGTCGTCGATGGTGTCGATGGTGTTGATGTTACACTCATACTATAATGACTCTATATTGTGTCACGTATAGTTTGTTAAACAGTATACTCCGGAAAAATTTGAACGTCGCCCTTCTGCAGATACCGTTATAATCACACTTAGCACGAATCACTCACTATACGGGCTATAAATAGTATTAGTTATATATGTGGCAATACACACTGAAAAACATCCCTACTTCATCCAACTTCAATATCTACAGCTACAGCGTCATGTGCACATATTCAGAGCAACATCTGCAGCAAAAGTTACCCTCTTGTGAGACTTTGTTACCGTACAAAAATCACATATTTCTCCTCTCTCCGAAGGTAAACATCAGACTGTCCGCCATTGGTCACGTGTTTCAACTCATAGCGTTTTATTAATTGATTTACTGATAAAATATCAAGTTCATATATGCATGCAGCTGAGCAGCTGACATGTCACTCTCAA
>JAWPHD010016332.1:0-50443 GCA_037043455.1 Cyrtodaria siliqua
TACACCTGTATAAATACGGTGTAAGTAATGAACTGTTTGTCCGAAATCATTGATCATTTCGATTTATTTTTATGACCCCACAGGGTGGGAGGCACATAGTAATCGCACTGTCCATGCGTCCGTCCGTCCAAAATCGTGTCTCAGCCATTCCTCAGAAAAAAACTAGAGGGAATTCCATCAATCTCCACACAAATGTTCATCACTAGAAGGTGTGTTGCGCGCAAGAATCATGACCATATCTCAAAGGTCAGGTCACACTTGGAGGTCAAAGGTAAAAAAAAATCACGAAAAAGTTCATGTCTCGGCCATTACTTGGAAACTACTGAAGGAAGTTGCGTCAAACTTCACACAAATGTTCATCACATTGAGAAGGTGTGTCACACGCATGCAAGAATAATGTCAGTTCTCAAAGGTCACGGTCACAGTTGGAGGTCAAAGGTCATAAAATCTTAACAAAAATTCATGTCTCAACCATATTGAGCCCTTAAGGTTTCTCAACATTGATTTTATCAACTCTGTATTTTATTGCGAGACATTGTCTTCCTGCTTAGCTTGTTTCCTCCATTATCTGAATCAAATGATGCCGCAGAATCGGTCACTCGGTGGAATACACAGTGGCATTTCCCCACTTGCAGCATTTTTCCAGGCCAGGATATAATTGGGATTGTCAGATGGTTAATTAAACCTCAGGTGCTAAAAAAATACGGTTAACAAGTCTTGCAAAGTCTGTTGAGCTCTACTGGGTGCTTATGGGATGACGTTTTGCCGTATGTTATCTGATTGCTTATAGGATGACATTACGTCACTTATTAATATAGTTGGACCGCGGCGTAGCTTAGTGGTAGAGCATTCGCCTCGCATTCTGGAGGCCGTGGGTTCATATTCCCCTACCGGGTCATTCCAAAGGCTTCATAAAAATTGTACAAGTAGTTCCCATGCTTGACATTCTGCATATAAAGGGTAGTTCTTGGACTAGTCGCCCTGGTGTCGGTATAATGGGACTGGATGGGGTATTATGTCATGTGTCTATGGCGCAGTATTCCAGTTTGGCAGTACTTTAATGTTGAGCAATTGTCTCACTGCTCCATGTAAACATCCTCATGATAGACTGAGAGATTATTAAAAGTGACGTTAAACCAAGATACATACATTCTTACTCTTATAATGATAGTGAAGTCGGGGCTATATAGGAATCACGTTGTCCATAACATTGCGTCACATCGCATAACACATTTTTGTCGTGTCGTGTCCTGTCCCGTCGCTTTAACACATTTTTAATCTTGCATTCCTCAAACAGTTATGAATATGTTGTTCCCAAACTTCATATACGGTACATATAACAACTGATGACCTTATGTCTCTCTACATCACCCATTATTGATTGCCTAATTTATTTCAGAATTACGGCCCTTTGTTTGACTTAGAATTAATTGAAGCGGTTGTTAAGCAGTGTTAAAAGTGCCATGTCAGTTTGTTTCTTTTGGAAAAACAGACCCGTTCCCAATGCAAAATAGATTGTTGAAAAAAATCTCATTTTTTTTGTTTTTTTACTAGTATTTGCTCTGATACGTCCCTTATATTACATACTTATCAATATAGGTGTTATAAATATTATGATGTATTAATGTTCATAATTATACCTTTTAGGACTTTTAACATACCCTTAAACTTATAAAATGTTGTCTTGGTCATTTTTACGATAGAAACTTCCCAATTTTAGAAGGGTCCTTTTTCCCAAAATACCTGGAAAAAGCCCTGCAAGTATTAAAACCAGTACAGCGTCCTAACACCTGTTGCATTGTTACAATCTGTTACATACTTGTTACCTCACAGTGCTTGAATTACCAGAGGCCTCATTAGGGCAGCATAGCTCTTAAATCAATGGGCATAGGCAATTAGGAATGTTTTAGACTTGACTTGGCATTTGGTTTTTCTGCTGTAGGGGTTACAAACTAAGTACTGACAATGGGTATGGGTTTACTTATTTGTTGTGTAGGATTATACAGATTACACAAGTTGTTTTATTATACCTCACATAAGACGCCCATGCTAAATCCCCATAGACAATAATTTGTAATTTCTTACTATCTCACGCGAGGGTGATAGTAAAAAAATTATCACATGCGCAACTTTGATGCGCGCTGTTTCGGTGACGTCATCGGCTCATTATGGTGAAATTGCTATTTTTAACTCATCATAACTTCAAAAGTGCTTGACCGATTTCAATAAACTACCACTCATTTTCTTAGTTACGTTATTTCCGATCCAACATTCATAGCAACTTTTAGAAAAAAAAAGTTTTTTCAAAAAAGGAATCTGGCAAAGTGAAATCGGTACTGAAAATGAATCTTGTTTTTGCCCCAGGGAATTTCGGTATAATAGAATAAATATCACATTCATGAGAGGGTGATAGTAAGAATGCGATAATCATATCCTCAGGGTGAACATTCTTACTAAATGTGATATTTATATAATAGCAATGTACAATTTTAGCAGTTGCCAGTCATGTGATGTATTATTGTTACTTTCAATAAGGGTAAACTAACTATTGTTTCTATAAAGAAAAATGCCTGATTGTTAAAATTAACTTGTATAATAACAAATGTTACAATTCCGGTAAACTACATTCCTCAAAATAATATAAGGACCACAAAATAGTAATAATTACTTAATATTTAATATTATGGGTTTCATATTCATATAAAAAGTTGTACCATGGTCGGTGATATTTCCTTTGATGAGAGCGGGCAAGTGGGGGTTCTCATAACAGGATAACATCAAATTGAATTTGATGATGACAGTCAACATTAAATTAAAAAACACTGAAAACAGTTACCAGTACATCTAATAACAGATAACAGTTAATATATTTTCACAAAAACAGATAACACAATATAAAATTTCGCCAATAACAGGATAACACAGAAATATACCCCCCTGCCCCAACCACCCCCTGGGCCCACCCCCACACATCTTTGATGAATGCAGAGCATTAAATAGTTTAATTTAGGGTTACTAAAGAGCGTGGCTATACCGTACTACAACTACAGTTTAGTGGAATTTAGAGTACCGGTACGGTCACTATGACGTCACAGTGTTACTAAGTACACCATGCTACAAAAACGATAGTCTGTCTCAGCTAAGCCCATCTCGGTGCTTAAATAAGCCAACTCGCTGAGACCAAACACTATCTATTACTTAATTCACGCATGTAACGTAAAAATTGTAAAAGAATACAAATAAATTAAAATATTGCGAAAAGTCGGTAAATCGTTCAATAACAGCATTTTTGAAAATGACACAAAAACATGGTCCTTTAATTATTTTGAGGAGCATAGATTCTTACAAGAAGATTACCGCTAACCAATCTTTTAAGTTTGAAGAGTATTTTGTTCTGTAATAATACCACAGGCATAAAAAAGGGATCTGTGAAACTTACAAGCTATAGAATAATGGCACAAAGTTTGTTAATCGAGGTTGGCATAATGGAATAGTCTTGTATTACGAGACCACTCGAGGGAGGGACCAAAATTGAGTTATTGCCCCCCGATTATTGAAAAATGGGCACATTTCAGCTTGTGAACATGATAAATTTAGTAAACGGTTTCATATTTTCATGAAGGTTTGTTTGAATTAGATCTTGGATAAGTTTGACAAGGATTGATGTATTGGTTATAGAGTTATTGCCCTTGATTATTGTAAAATAAACCAGTTTCAGCTAATGAATGAAATTATTTTAGTTTAAAGTTTCAGACTTTTTACCAAAGTTTGTAACAAAAAGATTGTGATTTAAAAATATTGACAATGAGCAATATTATTGGATGCATTGTAAATGTATTGCCCTTGAGTGTAGTCACCCACAATCTATTCGCTTATATCAAGATAATTTATCTTGATAAAAGTGAATAGGGTGGGGGTGTCTACAAATGCAGACTACGATAAAATGTCAGCAATTTTTCTCTGCTACTGCTTTATGCAGATTATTAAGTCGATTTGACTGGGATTTTGTTGAGCTCAGAAAAATATGGAAGATGGACTGACCAATCAAATCAATTGTTTACTTTAATTGAACGATATGAAATTTTGATAAAATCAATAAATGGGACAGCAAAAAAATCCCGATCGAATATGCCTATTGCTGAGTTTTGTAATACCTAAATGACAATACATACATCACTACCTCTCAATTATTATATGTTAAGGATTATGTTCCCTGGAACAAAAGAAAGATTCGAAGTTGGATATCTCAAACACGTCTGCATATTTTTACATGAAACTTGCAGCACCTCATCTTATTACCCTAGTTAGAAACAAAAACAAAGCTGATTTCAAAACTAAATTGTATAAATAAAGCAATTAAACAGAGCACTTCAAAGTGAATCCAACAGAAATTAGAACTCAACCGTATAAATCTAATTTTACAATAAAGCTTGCAATATGTTACCTTGATAACCTTAGCAAGCTGTTGCTATCAATTAAAATCTCAAATAATCCTGTCAAAGTTGTTTTTAAAGAAACAAAATCAATGTTCATAATTACTACTAAAATGCATACATATGTTATTTACATACCTGGTCATTTTATTTGATTGGTCTCTACCTGTACACATTCTATTTATAGATTATACTACTACATACCTGGTCATTTTATTTGATTGGTCTCTACCTGTACACATTCTATTTATAGATTATACTACTACATACCTGGTCATTTTATTTGATTGGTCTCTACCTGTACACATTCTATTTATAGATTATACTACTACATACCTGGTCATTTTATTTGATTGGTCTCTACCTGTACACATTCTATTTATAGATTATACTACTACATACCTGGTCATTTTATTTGATTGGTCTTTACCTGTACACATTCTATTTATAGATTATACTACTACATACCTGGTCATTTTATTTGATTGGTCTCTACCTGTACACATTCTATTTATAGATTATACTACTCGCAGTATTTGATTTCAAGGCAGGTGATTTAATAAAAAGTTGTAAAAATATCTTTATACATATTTTTTTATACAATCATATCAAGGTAATATATTGCAAGTTATATGTAAAAAAATAGTCTGATATTGATGAGTTCTAATTCCTGCTAGATTCTCTGTATTGCACTTTTTAAAAAAACATCTTCCTAATTTATTTATGTTAGTATTTTAGCTTTTATATGATGTTTATGATAATTATGTGATATACTGTAAGTTTCATGTAAAAATATTTAGTTGTTTTTGTACTTATCCTACTTTTAACTTTGCTATTTGCTGAGAGATCATTCACCTTAACCAGTAGAGCCTCCTCCTGTCAACTTGGTCCTATGGTTTCATTTTCAATTATTGGTGGGGGAATGATACCTTGGGACCATGTGTTTGTGTAATTCTGAGGTTTAACGTCCCTCCATCAGCATACTCGACAATGTCTGAACCCTCCTATAAATGCAGTTAAAGTGGTGTCCAGCATTTAGATCATAATATGTTGTTTGCCTTCTAGACTTCTAGGCAACACTAAAATAATCAGGTATTTAGTTTCTTTTCCCTCTTATCAGGTCTGGCATCTTCTTTTCTTTTCTTCTCTCTCTCCCCGTCTTTTTTTCTTCTCTCTCTCTCCCCATCTTCTTTTCTTTTGTCCACTGGGGCCCCCTGGGCCATCTTGTCCAGATGTGAATGGTTCAAATCTAGTTTGGTACGGTCATTTAGGGGGTTAAGGTTTTATAGACACACATTCAGGAGACAGTTGCAGCAGGCTCATGTCCCTCTGAAATACGGACATTTTAAATTTTACTTCCCTACCCATCCAAACTCATTCCTCCTTATTAAAATAGAAGAAATACCTTAAGAAACATTAACAATGAGCGAAACATTAACAATGAGCGGAGAATGTTGTTATGATTATTTTTTTCTCAAAAGTCACTTCACCTACCTTAATCTCACACCAGGATCTGTCTCTGTATGTGTAAAATAACCCTGATCATGTCATAACATATAATGAGAAGACATTTGATAGAGTCTGCTGTAACTGACTGTAGTAGTTTATCAGTGAGAGAAGATGGAGTGGCAGTGTTTTTTTGGTAGTGGAAGGTTACTGTGACATCTAGCATGGAGAAAGGTAAATGACTTCATTGGGTGCATGTAATGTAGTGATAAATAGTGATGTGTGATTTTGGTCTAAATAAAACTCTTGAGAGATATTGATATTTTTATGGTGTATAGAAGCTTTATTAGGATTTTCACCCAATTTAGAAGGTTTTGTTAATGAGATATAGCATTACGTGGTTTGCTTTAATTCCATTAGCGATGGGAAAGCTTATATTAGCAGGATTTTATAACAGATATTTGGACTATAAAACACTTTAAAAACATTTTTTACTGAAAAAATGCAGTAACATGAATTACCCATTAAATGTTTTTAATTTTACAATATGCAAACCTTTTAAGCCTAAAAATAATTATGACGTCATTGAGATTTAGCTTAGATATCCCATCCAACCCCTTCTCCAAGAAGCGAAACGGGGTTGGCTGGGGTATGAAATAAAACCTTAATTTATAAGTCTCTTCTCTCAGTACGATGTCTGACACAAGTTACCTGTACTTTTCGTGCAAGTAATGAATGTTTGTTCGAAATCAATGACCGTTCCAATTTATTTTTAGAACATAATATATATAATTGAGATTGAGCCCTGCTGGGAGAATTTGACAATAAGCAATTGATGCATATGCTAACATTCTGCAGATGAGAGATTAGTGGAGTGCGTGGTCCAGTGGTAGAGCACCTAACTCCAGATCGAGAGGTCGTGGGTTCGATCCTCCGTCGCGGCCACGTTATTTATCCTTGAGCAAGATAATTAATCCACGTACATTGCTTAGTACTGGTTCTACCCAGGAAGCCATCGAGAGTGATTAATCAAAGTTGCAAGAACTTTTTTCTCAATCGATGTAAAATAAATATGTTTAAAAGATGAGAGATTCCTGCTTTTTCATATAAACAAGGGCTATAACTCTGTACTGAATGTTTTTACATTGTCCAGAAACAAGGGCAAATGGTATCTGAATTTAAACGAATTTGAAATGTTTTGAATGTTGAAATGAATGCTTTAGTTATTGACAGCTGCGTTAGAATTTATATTTCTTTATAATTTTAGGAATTTGTATTTGCTTATATTCACAGAGAAGTATATATGAATATTCTTACAGGATCAATTATAGTGCATTAGGGTGTATAGGTAGCTTCTCTGTGGCCGAATGGTTAATGACGTTGCATTGTAAATCTTCGCCTCTCACCGCTGCGGGTTCGAATCCCACTGGGAGCTCGACTTGTTCGTGAAGAAGTGTCGATTCTTATGGATAGCGGGAGGTGTACAGTACTGGTTCCACCCAGGAAAAGTGGGTGGTCTGCCTCCACCACAAAAAAAGTCGACCATCATATATAATCTTACATGTGTTGAAAATGACGTAAAACACCATACAAACAAATGAACAAACAGGATCAATATATTTATATAATTACAGGATCACTATATTATATAATTACAGGATCACTATAATATATAATTACAGGATCACTATAATATATAATTACAGGATCACTATATTATATAATGACAGGATCACTATATTATATAATTACAGGATCACTATATTATATAATTACAGGATCACTATAAAATATAATTACAGGATCACTATAATATATAATTGCAGGATCTCTATATTATATAATTACAGGATCAGTATACATACTGTATGTTTATATTCTGTATAATTTCGTAATTAGTGTATTATATGTTATCATTACAGGATTCAAAATGACCGTAAACATGACTGTGGAGACCTTAGATGAACTTAAAGATAAAGCATTAAAGAGTACAGATTACAGAGATGGAGAGCTTTTTAAAAGCTTGTGGATTGTACAGGAAACAAGAGGGTAAGTGTTAATAAGAAATAATTGAAGAGACACACGGCAATATTGACTTTGTTAAAACTTGTGGCATCCGTTAGTTTTCTACGTAAGTTGCATTTTTGCGATCATTAGCATTGATTATCAGAAAAGAGGAAAGCAGATTGTTTTTGCATATTACTAACCATTGGTTATATTGCACCAATAATACATTTAAACCTGTATTAGAGAATAACAAAAATCAAGATGCTAAGTTTAATGCTTGATAAATTCTTCAAGATTGTCGTGTGTCGCTTTATCATAATACTATAAATATCTTCAGATATCTCTGGCATCTCTGCCTCAATATAATGACTAAGTTGAAACGTGCGTTTTTGTGTTTTCCAGAAAAAAAACATTTGAAGGCTGTCTAAAACGTGTGTGGACACCCTTGTTATTTTGGTTAATAATGGATTCGGTTTACACGAGGTGTACGTAAAGGCAGTCAGAATTGTTTTTTGCACGTTGGTCAGTCTGTCGGCCCATTTTTAGCTTTGATTCAACGTTAAACATGGCTGCCAGCGGCCATCTTTGTTTACATAGAGTTATATAGTAAAAACTTGTAGCGACTACTCCTCTGAAACTACTTGACGGATTGTCATGAAACTTTACAGGAATGTTGCTCTTGATGTCTAATTGATCCTAGCAAAATTTCAGAACTGCCAGAAATTCAAGATGGCCATCACAGCTAAAAATAGATTTTTAAAAAATAAGTTTGTAGCGACTACTTCTTGAAAACTATAAGTGATATTGATATGGGACTTTTTCTAAAATGATCAGCATGACATGATGTTGATCCTTCTGGAAAATTATTTTGATTCGACGTTAAACATGGCTGCCAGTGGCCATCTTTGGTTACATCTTTGGTTACATAGAGTTATATAGTAAAAACTTGTAGCGACTACTCCTCTGAAACTACTTGACGGATGTTCATGAAACTCCACAGGAATGTTGCTCTTGATGTCTAGTTGATCCTAGAAAAATTTCAGGTAGGCCGGAAATTCAAGATGGCCGCCACAGCTAAAAATAGATTTAAAATAAATAAGTTTGTAGCGACTACTTCTTCAAAACTATAAGAGATATTGATATGGGACTTTTTCTAAAATGATCAGTATGACATGATGTTGGTCCTTGTCGAAAATCGTTTTGATTTGACGTTAAACATGGCTACCAGCGGCCATCTTTGTTTACATAGAGTTATATAATGAAAACTTGTAGCGACTACTCCTCTGAAACTACTTGACGGATTTTCATGAAACTTCACAGGAATGTTGCTCTTAATGTCAAATTGATCCTAGCAAAATTTCAGGTCGGCCGTAAATTCAAGATGGCCGCCACGGTTAAAAATAGATTTTCAAAAAACAAGTCTGTAGCGACTACTTCCTGAAATCAAAATCAATCAGTAGAGCTTCAAGGTCATTGACCTCTTGTTTGGTTTATACTCAATGACTTTTGTTTCCCATAAGGGCTTTTTATGAAACTTTACAATAAGGTGCGACTCATGGAAAGGAAGCTGGGGATTGTAATTCGGGTCATTTGGTCAAAGGTCAAGGTCACCGTTACTATAAGTAAGAACTTTATTCACCACAATGTGTTGCTCATCGAAAGGAAGCTTGGAATTGTTATTCTGGCCATATGGTCAAAGGTCAAGGTCACCATTACTATAGATAGAAAATTGGTTTCAATATTTTAGTTTCCATTTAGGAAATTTTACGAAAGCTCACCACAAGGTGCGGCTCATGGAAAGAAAGCTTGGGATTGTTATTCGAGTCATTGGAGGGTCACCATTGCTATAAATAAAAAACTTTGCCCAATCTGAGAGGAGGGACTCTATTGTTCTTGTGGTCAGTAGGTCAGACATCAAGGTCACAATGACCTAACATTGACACTGGAGTGAGTCCTAAGAAACACTTTCTGTGTGGTAATATAAACGATTACACATGCAATCTTGAAACTTTTCAGAAATTTAACCTTGGTAAAACAATGAAGCATATTCATCTTTGGGTTAGTCAGTCAAAGGTCAAGGTCATATTTTTCTTTACATAATAATTCCTTTTTTGATTGGTATACCGTGTACTGTTTGCAGTGTTCTTGTTTGAAAATATTGCCAAAACATAATGATCTATCTATTTAACAATTATTCCTAAAATGCGTGAGCAATTTTCTAAAACTATGACTTAATTTTCTTAGATCATCACCAGGATTTATAGTTATATTTCTCAAATACATTACTACTTTTTTTAAATCCTAAAATGTAAATACACAACATGTCGTGTGTATATAATACCCTTTTATATTACCGCTAAAATCCATTAGTTCTTAAGGACATATTTCGAGCCTATTGTATTTGTAGGGGAGAGAATTTCAATCACTGTTAGCCATACAATTTGATGAAAAAAAGTGTGATATTCAATTTTTCTTCAGAGTATGAGGCCCATCCAATAAAGCATTTGTTACCAGTACACATAATAACACATTAAAGAATGTTGTATATTTATTGTGTTGTGCTCTGATTTTTGGTCTAAAAACAATTAAGAAATACCAGATAAGCAGGCCTGCCAAAACTTTAAAACACAAAATCCTGAGATTTTTCAAATTTAAGATTTAAAGGGCGCGAAGAACATTTTTAAATTAAAATTTGGAACGCGCGACCTGATTTTCGCACTACTTTTTTTATAGCGTAAATTTAAATTATTTATGCAATTAATACAAATTGATGCATTGTTTGATAGTTACAGAAAATAATAAATTAGCATAGTTATTCTATTAGAAAGACTTTAATTTTTACCTGAATTTCTTTTTTTTATGGAAGTTCACATACTTTTCTAAACAGATGCGTTCTTTATGCAAATACAAAGTCTTCATAACTCTTATATAAATTATAATCATAGTGCACAGCAGCAGTTGTTATAGTGTTACCTCACACTAGGAGTTGCTAGTTCCTCACAATTGCGATTTCAGTTGGCTTGGCCAATTTAAGAAGTCACAGATATGTAATATTTATAGCATGATTTTTCGAGTATATGTGATTTATACTGTTTCTCGAGGGCCGCAGTGCAGTAAAAATCGTATACGAGAAAAATATGCTATAAATGTTTTGTACCAGAGCCATTATCCATCTACGCATATGCAAGCAGTTTAAGTGCGTTGCAGTTTTCAGTAAAATTAACAGCTCGATCCAATCAAGAAATAGCATTATCACGCGACATGAGCATGACCCATGTTTTGATTATTGTAGCCAATCGCCTTTGTATATTATTGGGCAAATGCAATGTCAAGGAGTGCTGTTTTGGTAATGGTGTAGTCGTTTTGATTGACAGCTGTGTTGTCAATTACAACTGCACGTGCGTAAAATTGAGTAGACCCTAGTATAACTGCCGAATCTAGCATGGCTGAAATATACCAGCATTTATAGCACGGTTTAGGCTCAGACCTTAGGTTTATGAAAATTATATCATAAGCAAGAACAAAGGAAAACCATTAGAGCTATGGTACAAATTGCTGTTATTTCACATTATGTCACTATGCCCTTAGGTGTAAATTGCATATTCAGTCAGTGCATTACACAGATGACCCCCGTTGATTTGGCATTCGCAAATACTCCTCTGACTACAGTAGGGAGCGTAACAGGACCAATTCAGGAAATAGCTGATAAACTGGGAAAATATAGTTGTTAGATCATGAACATTTTGTTTTGATGAAAAATCCGGAGATTTTACACTTAAATCCGGAGATACAGAGAGCGACTGAAAAATCTGGAGAATCCGGATTTTATCCGGAGATTTGGCAGGCCTGAATAAGTTTTGTATTCAAAAGCTAAATTATGAACACATATTTCTTCATTAAAGTAAATTACAAAGTGTTTTTAAGCTATTCTTATCCTCAATATAGCAATGTTATACAAATAAAAAACTAAGAGTGGGCATTAATTTATATACCTGAGTTGATCACCCATGAAGCGTGCTGGCTGTAAATATTCAAGCTTCCCATGCTTTTTCAATGACCAAGTAGCCTTGGGAAATGTGTGCTTAAAATATCTCAATTCTTTGTGTTTGTTTTTTTGTGTTTTTTTAATGTTTAATCTTATTTTTAAATCTTTATTGTCCTAGGTTATATTCCTGAAGAGGTTGTTATGGCTATTTCCTTAGATATTTTAAAACATTCTAATATGAAACACAGATTAAAGATTAAGGTGTCCAATAACTTTTAAAAAGATGGCTTGAATTTGTCAACTGTTGTTTTGCGCTGCTACATTTGATTAAACCCAGATATTTTAAAGGGACCCACAGTAGTCTTGAAGTATTTTGTTAAGCATTAAAAATACAACTTGATTTATTAATCCAGTATCATTTTGACTTTTAATTCTACTTTCATTAAAGGGTACTGTGTTGAAAATGAGGTAAACATCATTTAAAACAAACAGTTAAAGGGTAGATCTATACTCAACAAAAAAAGAAACTTCCGCAACTTTACCCATACATGTAGATACAATGAAAATATATTTTGTTTGGTCTTATATGTTAATACCTTTGTTAAAAGGCCAGCACTGTCATGAAAAGAATTTTCCTTGAATCAAACTTGTAGGCAAAGTTATTCCCCTTGTTTTGGTTTAAACAGCATTTCCAGGTCTTGTGGTTTAAACTTTTATTTAACACAGTTTTGTTCTATTGAAATAAACAGAATATAACCCCAGCACCGAAAAGACGGAGAAAGTAAGCTGACCTGTTCACTCACTTTTGCGCCATACAGCTTTCAAGAATGAATATTTTCAGATTACCTCCCTTTATAATACAAATATAGTTGATTTCGCAATTTGAATAAAACGTGTTTTAGCAGCAACACGCTAACTTTAGTTTTTGATGATTATTAATATTGATCAGAATGATTTAGTGATAAGTATAAAATGATGAAATTTTATCTAGAATGGTGTACAAAGTGTAACAAAGTCAGCCCTATGCAAATCACAGCTTAAAATGCGGAAGTTTCTTTTTTTGTTCAGTATAATTAAATAATAGATATAGTATTTAAAAAAAAAAACGTTTGTAATTCTACATTAGCGCTCTTTCACAGACCTAATTTCTGTGGCTGAATATATTATTGGTGCAGTGTAAACAACAAATAGCAATAAGCAGAACCAATTAGCGTTAAACTGTTGAAGTAATTGGTAATAATGATTCGGAAATATGCGAGATATGTAGGACTAGAAAATGTGTCCGTGTCCATGGGACATGGATGTCCCCCATAAGCATTATTAGTCACATAAAATAAAACTTCAACATAAATTAACCTACTTTTGTTTGGAACATACTGCCGTCATATAGATGTTAACATGTGCAAAGTTTGAACTCTCGACGGCTTGTGGTGTCTGAGAAATGGACTTAAAGAAAAATTTGAATGTAAAACCTTTTCGTACGTATTTACGGATGGACATATGGACAAGGGTAAAGTAAAAAAAAAAAGATTTGTTTCCGGCAATGGCTTCAAAACAAATAGGGTAGGTAGGTAGGCAAAACTTTTTTCTTTTTCTTTTTTTAATGACCTTATTTTTGTTAATGCAAAAACACTTTTAATATGATAAAAAATACTGGGGAAGGTATTAATACCTAGATAATATGTGGTTATGGCCCTTTTTCAATATTTGGTAATGTACACTGGAAATCCCAGGGGTTGTGGGTTCAAATCTCACCGGAGGAATATTTTTTTGTTTATTTTTTTATCTCCATAAGAAACCTTGGTTCATGGGTTAAACTTTTTATTTTTTTATTTTTTTTTGCAATAAAAAAAGTTAGGGTCGGCGGCTGAATAATAGGGTCGGTCAGGTTAGCGGAAACAAACACTTTTTTTCTTTTAAGCCTAACACTATATGCCCACATCACTTCATGGTGGGGCATAAAAAACTAATGGGATGCTGCTGTGAGTTTTAAAAAAGTCAAGATTGTCGTGACAAAACTGTCCCTTTAAAGCGCATGTAAAATGATCTGTTTACCTGAATTTGCGCCTCAAGTTTATTCAACCTGACAGTACCTAAACTATAGTCCAGGTCGTCATGCTGCAGGTTTCAAAAACTGCATTCAGCAGTGCATAGATATATCATGGGAGTCATCGACTTTATTTAAAGATATGTTTAGATCTGGCATTCAACATTTGCGTTATATAACACTCGGGTACACCTGCAAAAATAAACTATGTGTAACTTGAAACCAAATATTTCCTCCCAATTCAGTTTTACCAAATATGGGCATTGAAAAACTGTAAATATGAGATGTAAATCATCTATGTATGTATTATGTTTAACAGGGTCTTCAACAGAAATTAAATTTGAATTTCATGTGGTGGGTGTGTGAGGGAGGTACCCCTCGGGTGACCAGTATTTTTACGGATCATGATTTATTTAGATGCAGTTTGAAGTATATTTCAACTTCTAAGAAGCATTGCCTACAAGGAGCTATTTATAGACAGGTATAATGCATTTTTAAGATTTATTGGTGTTTTTAAGGGATAGGGCACAGAGATCGAAGGATAGGAGGTAAATTAAGGAGTAGGGGGAAATTAGATTTTAGAATTAAGGGATAGGGGAATATGTTCCTAAATGGCCTTTGGAAGATAAGGTTAAAAGTATACACCTCAAAATAATTTAAAGACCATGTTTTGATTTGTGTAATTTTCTAAAGTGCTGTTATTGAATGATTTACTGAATTTTCACAATTTATGAAAAGTTCATTTGTATTCTTTTACAGTTGTTAGGTTACACACGTATTGACTTTTTATATTATACCTCATTTGAATATTCCACTCTTTGTTTAATGTGACGTCATCCGGTCCATAAAGTTGCATATTGACCAGGCGCCCGCTCCGATAGCTATATTAACGGACGTGTGAAAAAAACGACGTCAAAATAAATCATAAAACGTATTGAATTAATTTGTTGGTCAGATTCGGTATAACAAATAATGTATTGTGCTTCGGTCCATATGAAGTTTATTGTCTGGGCAGTCCATAAACTTGCATATGGACCTCAGCACCATACATTATCTGTTAAATATGAATTCCATAATATTAAAGATTAAGTAATAATTACTGTTTTATTTTGTGGTCCTTAGATTATTTAAAAAGGCTCATTTCACAGTTGATCGACAGTCACCCTCCTTATATGGAGATCTGAGAGGATTTGTGCTAAACAATGTATGACAATTTTTTCAGTGGAATGTATAACACTTAAAGTCTATTGACAGATGTGTTACTTGATGTTGCACTATTCTGGAACTAGTTGAATTTAAAAGGGCTTTAAAAACCGTGGAAAAAGCTGAAAAAATTAACAAAATATCTTAAATAAAAATATAAGAGATATGATCCTTTGAAAATGTGCAAAAAGACTCAAATGGAGTCTTTGAATGATGACATCATCACGCCTTTTTCCATATATAGAAAATAGATAATAAATTGTGTTTACAGCAAATAAATGTATTAAATTATACTTTAAATTATACATACAATGTAAAATATTTATACTATATATGCTCTTTTTACGATTTACAGTGATATGCTTTGTTTTAAATGATATTTATCAATATGCAATAAAAGATAAAAAGGCGTGATGACATCATCAATCCAAGATGGCTGCCTCCGTTAGAGAATTTTTGCAAATTTTTAAATGTTTAAAAGATCATAATTATCTCCAGTACTTTTTATGATATTTTGATAATTCTTTCAGCTTATTTCCATGTTTTTTAAAGCCCTTTTAAATGAAAATAGTTCCAGAATAGTGCAACAAACCCTTTAAGTAACTATTATTGGTTGTCACCTATGTCATTTAGTTACCTGTTTTTTATAAAGGCATTTACCACACAGTTTTCTTAATATTACGTGCATTTTATCAAAATTGGAGTAAGTGATAAGTGGTAAATATTGGGATTTAAATACATGTGTAAGAGAAGAATATAGATTTAAATGTGAGAAAATATATAATTATGTACATTGTTTATATGAGAATAGGCACATTATAATTTAAAAATATATATTATTAACGTGAATATCATATTTTTTCAGATGAGCAGGACAATACGTACGATTCTAAAAACATATTGGATACTGATGATACAGGAGATGTCCATGACAAAATAGAAGATAATATTAGCACAAATAGCAACTTTAAACACTACTGTAACAGTACTTTCTCAGAAAGTTTTGAAACCTTTGTTCTTAAAAACTACGAATTTCAGAAAAGATCTAACGCAGTTAATTACAACGATGATTCTGAAGCTATTTTTGAAAAGATAGACAAATCAGAAGATGAACTTTCCATTAAAGAAACAGATAGCTACAATCAAGAGGTTTCTACATGGTGTCAGGTTCCACCCACTGTACCTAAACTGGTAATTCGGACAAAAGCAAGTAGTCTTTATTCAGGTACGAATAATAAATTAAGAGACATGTCTTTCAGTATAAAGAATAACAGTGAATTACAACAAAAAAAAGAAAAAGGCCGCCCTGGGCGTCCGAAAAAACATGACAGATCAGACAAGAATAAGAATATTGCCAAAGTAAAGCAGTCTCAGAATGTAAACCCTACACATAAAAATGCTGCTCCAAAGTTTGTGAATACCTTTACGGCAGTGACAGTAAACAGTCAGAATGACCGTGATACAAAAATAAATAAAACTGAAGTTGGTACACAACGCACTGAACACATGAGAATGGAGAGAGAGAAACGACTATCATTTGATGAAAAAATCACAGAGGTTGAACGTGAAAACAAATCTAGCTTACCGATTAGATCTTCAAAATGTAAAACAAAGCATGCACAATCACCTTTGGGTAGAGCTCAATCAAATAAAAGAATCATGAATACAGAAGACAGATTTATACATCTGTCCAAGAGAGAGAAATACTTGAGCCAAGGTCCACAGGGCCAGAATTGTAGTGACAACGCTAATCAAGTTTTGCCTTCGCAGCATACAGGAGAATATGGGGGTGAACCCAAAAAATCAAATAAAGATAAGTTGCCAAGTAAAGTCTCTGTTGGTCATTCACAACATAGTTATAATTTAAAACTTGGCAGTTCAGTACCATATTCAAATGCTCAAAAACAACATTTTTATTGTAAAATACCCACCATGGGTCCGATCAAATCAAGTCGCAAAACTGTCCAACGTAAAAAAACTTCAAAAGCTCCCAAAGCAGTATCTCGGAGCTGCAAGAAGCTGCAGGATAAGGATTATTGGACTCACTGTCTGAGCAAGCATTACAGGCTCAAGGAATGGCAAGGGAGCAACCTAACCTCTATAAAATTGCTGAAGAAAAAATATAAATCAATCAGACTGTTATTCCACAAAGAACCTGTTATACATCTAAAGAGAATTTCTGGTATTGAAGAGCACAAAAAGAAAACCTGTGATTTTGAAATCCTAGACAGAGAAGATGTGAAAATAAGAACTGAAAAACTAGATGAGAAAGTGGAAGCAGAAATAAAGCAAAATGATGCTGATAGTTTAGTCGACCCAAGGGTCATTTCTCTTTCAAAGGCACTACAGAGTGGGTATAATGGTAAAGTAGGTTTAGAAAAAACATTCAGAAAATTGGGCCCAAAATCAATGAAATCCAAGATTAAATCAGAACTTTGTGGTAAATTAAAAAGCAATCCTGTAAAGAAAAAGGGACCCACAGCAAAACCAGATTGGTCAAAACTCAAAGAGAGATTAAAAGAAGTGAACGGAAAGAAAATCTTGAAAACAAAGGATGGTATAATCGTTGAAAAGAATTTAAACAGAAATCCATTGTTTTATAGAAATCCTGTTAATGCTCAGAGTGGTTTTGGAGAGACCAAAGTTCCAGTAAACTACAAGAGACCAGCAATTCCTCAAGATGGTCTGCCTCAAAGAAGTGACCACATTAAAGCTGTAAGTGACATTCAGAAGAATGATAATGACAGCAAAAGAGAAGATGAGAAACATTCAAATATTGCAAATCCACCTGACTTCGAATGGAATTCTGAAAACCAATCAGAATCATTTGTGAATCAGTCTAATTATTGTTTGGACGGGTTAGAAGACAATTTTGAAGATTTGGATGTAGATTCAGAGTCTGTCGCAAACTTTGGTTTCAAAATCGGTGGATACTCAATAGAAATCTGTAGAGATAGCCCAATTGATGAAGTCTTAGATATAAATGATTCAAATGTGGTTGAAAAATCAGTTGACACTAGTCATCAAGTAAAAGACAATGATGAAACCATGGCCATACCTAAGGTGGAATCGACTGGAAATAGTGATAGTAGAAATCCAAACTGTTATGAAAGAGAGGATGTTCTCATTAAGATTTTCACTCAGAATTCTCAAGAAAGCCAATCGGAAGTGAACGAGTCAGTGATTACATCAGTAGAAGAAACAGATGCAGGGAAAAATAGTTCAGTTTTAACAGTGACAAGTGATATTATCCCAAATTTGCATATAAGAGAAGACCAAGAACAAGATAATGTTGACTTTCCAGATTTATCACCGCCAACTCTTAAAAGAGAATGTGAATCAGAGAATGGTGCAAATGTACTAAAGTTGGGCAGAGATAATATGTTGGATGAAGTAAATGTGGCGAATTCAGAATTCGAAAAAGTTCTTGATAATGCAATTGGTTTTGAAAGTGAGATTGGTGACAATATAGTGGATATTGTATATGAAGGAAAACCTGAGATGGCTGAAAAGGCTGAAGAGAAAGATGAGTATGTTATTTATCAGAATCCAAGCAACGATTCATTCAGCAATTCAGTGGATAAAAACTTAGGTACCATGATGGATTGTTTCGACCTGAGTTCCAATACAAGCTCAACAGGTTTAGTGATACAAAATGTTCGCTCACTGAATCCAATGCACAGGATGGAGAATTTCTATGAAACTAGTCCCATACATTTTTCAGACAATGAGTTTGAAACATTGCAGGATACTGGTCAAATAGCTTCTGCCAAAAACATTCATAATAATGATAACAACGAAAAACATGACGTTGCTCCTTCAGATTTAATAGTCAAAGATTTGAGTGACAATGATGTTACCCCATTAAAACTGACTAATAGTGATGCCACTCAAGGCCTTGATGAAGACTATGAGTGTGAAGCTACAGGTAGAACTTCAGATGATGCTGCAAGTATGGTAGATGGACAAAGTCTTGAGGAGGTCGATGAAAATATTTACAATCAAAACACTGATTTAAAATCAAAATGCAAAGACAGTGAAACAGAAGTACAGTCATATGAAGAAGATTCAGATACAGTATATTCACAGGAGAAAGCTTTATTAAAAACAGTAAAAGGCTGTGAGAAAATGCTGGATGATGAAGCAAATAAGATTAAAAAAGCCTTTAATCTTGGTGGTAAAAAAACAGATTTAAATGAGATTTGCCCTGAAAATGTTGAAGTTCCAGATGAGGATTTGAAGGATAACAATGTTCATATAGAGAAAAGTGAAAATGAAAGTACAGAAACAAATGACACATCTGTTAATGAAAGAGATAGTGTAGCAGTTGAAATGGAGGTGGACAATCATGATAAAGGAACAAATGAGAGTGATACTGACACTGATAATATAGTAAAACAAGATTTAGAAATAGATACTGAGGAAGAGAGTGGTTTAGTTAAAGAATTAACGGTTGATGAAATAGACTTGGATATGGATAGAGATGCTGTGGATAAAGACAATGAGTTATCGAAAGAAATATCTTCCGCTGAGATTAGAAGTGTTAGAAATGGGAAAGAGAAACTACAAAAAATGCTCAAGAAACACCTGGCATGGAAACAAAGCTCAAGTGATGGTAAGTACATTTTACTTAATATTCAGTTATTTGTTCCGATCGCATATTTTTCATCGTCAGACTCCTTTATTATATCTTTTGTTTTGTATTGTAATTGGCGACAATAAGCTGCACTGCAATATTTCGGTGTCATTTTAGAACAGACATAAACAATTGTTGGTTTGCTGTTTCCCTACCTACCCGCAAATAAAGGCTCTGCTAGGCAAAGCTTTTTATTGCAATTCTGTATCATTAAATTTTGTTCTTTTAATTTCATAAGGTCTTTTCATTTCATCTTCCTCTCTAACCACTTGCAAAAACTCTGGGTTGGGAAACAGCAAACAGTTTATTTAAGGATGGCCTGAGGTAACATTTCAGATGTATACAAACATAGACTATTTACTGATTTTTTATGGCAACTTTGATGGATAATATAAAACATGCTGAATAAACCACATCCCACTTTTGAGAAGAAAAAATAGTGAAAATTCAGCAGCTTATTTTAATAATTTTATTAATCGTCGGAGTATATAAAAAAAATACATTCACTTATCAAGCTATCATTGTCTTTCCTACATTTATTGTCAAGGGTGTGACGTGGTCTTAATGGTTGGGTGCTTGCTTCAAAACATTTAGCATGCGAATAGTATGGCATATCTGCCAAGTGTCTCGCCAGGAGAAAAAAGCCCTTAATTTTTGTGGGTGTTGGGGTGGTTGGGTGGATGTTAAACCCTCAAAAAAAAATATTGTTTTGTGTTTAGATGAATTATTTTTCCTTAAATGAATGCCATTGTAAGAAACGTGTTTACATGTCCAAAATACTTGTCGAGAAGGTCTGTTGAGGAGCTGTTCAACAATATTTGCTTTCTTTATCTCATCTGACAATAAATATTTTTAAAACATCTTGATCAACAATAAATTATGTTTTTATTTTACAACCGATAGTAACAAAACGTAGTGAACTTATTTATAGTGTGACCAATTGATAAGAAAACCTTTTTATTTAACTTTTTAGTTGAAACAAATTTCCTTTCAAATATTAAGCTAAACACAGGCAAGAAGTACTTGGATTATAAGGAATTGGGAGGTAAAACCTTATTGAATTCCTATCCATATCATTTATTATTTTTGAGCTTTAAACATTCTTAAATATATCCTTCCTAAACCAAAATTAAATAAATATGGTAATAGACGTTGTTATTCAATGCTTTCTAAGATATGTGACGAAATAAAGGAGACCTACATCTGTACATTCTATAGTATAATGTTTAATAGTTTTGTTGTCACTGTACTGAATATCTAAAATGTTGCATTATCTAGCTTTTTTTGTGATAAAGTCAATATGTTGACAGTTGTTTTTCAGAAATGATTCTTTTTGCCTAGACTATAACATGCACGCTTGCACGCACACGCACGCACACACATACACACAATTGGCATTTTGCATAGCACACGGGTGCTACTATTGGGGAAGATACAGTATTCAACTTAAATACTATAACTATCAGGTGAGCAGTGTAGACCCATTTGGATCTCTTATTTTCCATCATGCTTTAAAAAATATTCTAGTCACAATTTTAGAGTTGCGTGACATAAATTTTGGTGGCAACTGTTATCTTTTTCTGCGATTGCCTGGGTGTTGGAGATAATATGGCTGATAATATTGCATGAATTTGCTAACACCATTGACATATCACTAGTGTATTATACTCATTCTTGCCAGAAAGCGCATGGATCAACATTGTTTAAAAATTATGTGAATTTACAATTGTATTTTGTGACGTCAGTTTTGACCTGCGCTATTGACACAGTACTTGAAAGTTTTTATTGACATACTTAAACAAGTATGCGCATTATCGTTATGTTAAAGCCATGCCTGGCTGATCATAATTTTCCATTGCTGAAATGTTGAGATTTTACCTTATTTTCAGTAGGTGATAACTGGTGTTGTTCCGATTAATCGATTTGATCGATAATCGATCAGTTATGCCTTTGATCTGATTAAACGATTACGATTTTTCATGATCGACTTCACTCGGTTGTTGAAAATTATGGCTTATTTCATTCTCTTGTACTAAAATATACCAGAAAATAACACATATTATAGTGGATATCACAACTTATTTTTAGCGCTAAGCTGATGGGATGGCGAGTTGTCCGTCGTCCGTCCATTAACGTTTGCCTCATTAACACGATAGGGCTTTCATTTTTCATCCGATCTTTTTCAAACTTTACCACATTCTTGATATCAATGAAAACTCAGACGAGTTCGAACACCAACTAGTTTGGAAGAGTAACACCAGAGTTATGGCCCTTGATTTAGTTAAAATTGCTATATTTTTTGCCTCGCTAACGCGATAGGAACTTCATTTTTCATCCGATCTTTTTCAAACTTAACCGGATTGTTGATATGAATGAAAGCTCGGATGAGTTAAAAAACCATCCAGTTTGGACCATTTGTACCGGAGTTATGGCCCTTGATTTTATGAAATGTGCTATTATTTGGCCTCGTTAACATGATAGGGCCTTCGTTATTCATCCGATCTTTTTCAAACTTTACACGATTGTGGATATCTATGAAGGCTTGGACCAGTTCTAAAACCAGCCAGGTTGGACCAGTAACACCAGGGAAATGGCCCTTGATTTAGTTAAAAATGCTGTATTCTGCCTCGTTAAGACAATAGGGCCTTCATTTTTCATCCGATCTTTACCAAACTTTACCAGATTGTTACTATCAATGAAATATTGGACAAGTTTGAAAAACAACCAAATCGGATTAGTAACACCAAAGTAATGGCCCTTGAAATAGTTCAAAGATGATGTATTTTGCTTCTTGAAGAAGATAGGACTTTCATTTGGCCAGATTTACTCGAAACTTTGCAGGGATTACCAGTACCAAGTCTAGTTTTACATATCGTCACTGTGTTCCGGTTGAATCATTTTGTGGAGTTATGGCCCTTTAAAGGTTTTAATACACAATCTTTGTCCGGACAAGTTCTCCTGAACCCCTGGCCGAATTTCAATGAAACTTGGCAAGGAAGGTCAGTATCAAGTCTAGTTATACGTTTCATTGCCTTGTTCCGGTCGAATGGTTTTTGGCAGAGTTATGGCCCTTTAAGGGTTTTAATACACAAACTTTATCCCGACTAGTTCTCCTGATACCCTGGCTGGATTTAAATGAATCTTGGCGAGGATGATGAGTACCAAGACTAGTTGCGCATACCATCGCCGTATTCCATTTGAATGAATTTTGGCAGAGTTATGACCCTTTAAAAGTTTTAATACACTAACTTTGTACAGACTAGTTTTCATGAACCTCTGGCCAGATTTCAGCCATGTACCGGTTGAATGATTTTTGACAGAGCTATGGCCCCTTATACACAAACATTAGCTTAGCCAGTAGAGTGTCCACAGGCCCTCTTTGGCCTCTTGTTTAAAATATATGTTGGTCAGTTTCATTCAGTTCCTTTATTACCAGAACATACTTTAAATGGGATTCTCTTCCTCATCAAGATTCAAGTTTTTGAAAGATACATATTTTAGATTAATTTGCATAAATGTTCATGAACTTTGCATAAATGTTCATGAACTTATAATGCAGTTTTAAAATAATCACACTGTAAATACCTTAATTTTAACAAGAAACTTTGTTGAACATCTAGGATAAACACCGAGTCTCACCCACCAGAATTTAGCAGTGTCAAATATATGGTCACTGATTGGTTAGGTCATTTTGATGATGCATTATCAAAATTCAATGTTTTTAGCTCACCTGAGCCGAAGGCTCAAAGGTGAGCTATTGGGATCACTCTTCGTCCGTCCGTCGTCCGTCCGTCGTCCGTCCGTCCGTCGTCGTTAACTTTTGCTTCAAACGACTTCTCCTCGGAAACCGCTTGGCCAATTTTGACCAAACTTCACGTGGATGATCCTTAGATGAATGCTTTTTATATTTGTTAAAATTAGGTCAGCGCGACATCCAAGATGGCCGCCATTACCATATATGGTTGAAACCTTAAAAAATCTTCTTCTGAAGAACCGCTGGACAGATTTCAACAGTTTTTCTTTTAAAATGATCGCTTACGCCTAGACTATCAAGTTTGTTCAAATGAAGTTCCCGGGGTCAAAAATGGCTATGCCCCGGGGGTCCAAAATTTATATTTGAGATTTTGCATGTTTTTCATATAGACATATAGGAAAAAACTTTAAAAAATCTTCTTCTCTGAAACCACAAGCCACAGAGGTCTCTTGTATTACATGTTGCATCAGCTTATGGTCCTCTACTAAGTTTGTTCAAATGGTGACCCTGAGGTTAAATTTGTCCCCGCCCCAGGGGTCACAGTTTTACATAGACTTATATAGGATTTTTTTTTTAAAATCTTCTTCTCGGAAACTACAACAGCCAGAGGTTTGATATTTTGCATTTACTATAAGCTTATGGTCCTTTACCAATTTTGTTCAAATGGTGACCCTCGGGTCACATTTGGCCCTGCCCCAAGGTTCACATGTTTTACATAGACATGTATAGGGAAAAACTTAAAAAATCTTCTTCTCTGAAACTGCAAGAGCCAGAGGTTTAATATTTTGCATTTGCTATAAGCTTATGGTCCTCTACCAAGTTTGTTCAAATGGTGACCCAGGGGTCACATTTGGCCCCGCCCCGGGGGTCACAGTTTTACATAGGCTTGTATACGGAAAAACTTAAAAAATCTTCTTCTCTGGAACCACATGGCACGGAGCTCTCATGTATTACATGTAGCATCAGCTTATGGTCCTATACTTAGTTTGTTCAAATGGTGACCCTGGGGTTAAATTTGTCCCCGCCCCGGGGGTCACAGTTTTACATAGGCTTGTATAGGGAAAAACTGAAAAAAAATCTTCTTCTCGGGAACTGCAAGAGCCAGAGGTTTAATATTTTGCATTTGTTATAAGCTTATGGTCCTCTACCAAGTTTGTTCAAATGGTGACCCTGGTGTCAAACTTGGCCACGCCGCGGGGGTCACAGTGATCGCTTTAGGGCCATCTTGGCCCTCTTGTATTGGTTCAAATTGACTCAGGTGAGCGATATAGGGCCATCATGGCCCTCTTGTTTTTACTGTTTTTATAGCCTTTATTGGGCTATTTTTCCAATTCCAAAATATTTTTTCCCCCAATTTCCCAGCTGAAAGAGAAGAAAAGAAGAAGAAGAATTAGTGTGAGAACGAAATGCTTTTAAATGCCTCTGTTGATCTTAGTGTACTGAGATACAATTATTAAATGAATGTTTTTAATACTGTATTTTTACCCCAATTTTAAGAAAAATCATGCTAAATTTCCAAATTGTTAAGGTATAGGTTATGTTCCCAAAGTATAGAAAAGAAACACTGAAATTATGAACAGAGCCTGGGACAAAATTAGCGTACTTGCGAACTTCATATTCTGCAAAAACAAAAAGGTGAGTCCACATTCATTCTGTTAAATGTGACTATTTCCAGTCACAATTTGTTTGAATGTCAAGTTTAAAACCCAGGTTATCAGAAAGCATATAAATATCTGTCAACTATATCGATATTTTAAGATAGCAAGATATATACGATAGTCAGACATACCGTAATAAATTATTTCCCCTGTTTTGGCAGTTTTTCAATTGATAGTTTTAGCTCTACTGGCCAAAGGCCAGCAGAGCTTATGGGATGACGAGTTGTCCTTCGTCCGTCTGTTAGCTTTTGCCTTGTGAACACTGTAGGGCTTTCATTATTAATCTGATCGTTATGAAACTTTGCAAGTGTCTTTATATCAATGAAAGTTTGAAAACCAGCCAGATCGGATTAGTTTCACTGGAATTAAGGCCGTTGTTTTGATGAAATATTCCATATTAAGCCTTGTGAACACTCTAGCACCTTCATTTATTATTTGATCTTTACTAAACTTACAAAGATTGTTAATATCAATGAAAGCTTGGACAAGTTCGAAAACCAGCCAAATCGGATCAGTAACACCAGAGTAATGGCCCTTGTTTTTTCTGAAAAATGCAATTTTCTGCCTTGAGAACACTCTAGCACCTTCATTTATTATTTGATCTTTACGAAACTTGCACAGATTGTTAATATCAATGATGGCTTGAACGAGTTTGAAAACCAGCCAAATCGGATTAGTAACACTGGAGTTATGGCCTTTGTTTTTTTCTGAAAAATGCCATTTTCTGCCTTGTTTTTTTCTGAAAAAGTGCCATTTTCTGCCTTGTAAACACTGTAAGTGAGGTATGTGTAGAAATGACTGTGGACTTCCGGAAGAAAGCATGAAACTTTGCATATTTGACCCTTAGTGTATGTCCTTTCAATAAAAAGCAGGAGACACACCAGGGGACCGAAGTCTCCTGGGGAAATGAGGCCCTAAAAGGGGTACCTCAATTTAATATAAAACTGTTATTAATCTTAATATTATGCTTTTTTGTGTCGGAAAAAATGTTTTGAAATATAAGAAAAACAAGTAAAAAGCAGTAAAATTAGATAATATTGAAAGTATTTATTAATGATTTACCTTACTTGTTAAGCATAATAATTTTGAGGCCCATAAAAGGGGCATTATTTTTTAAATTAAGCAGCGCTCAAATGTGAGCTATTGGGATAACCATTCGACTGGCTTCTTTCCTTACTTTCCTTCTCACCAACGACTTCGCTAATTTTGGCCATGAACAATCCTTAGATTTGTGTCATTCGAGTTTGTTAAAATTAGGTCAACATGAGTTCCAAGATGTTATTAAAAATAGTAAAATAAACTCTTCTCAAAAACAAGTGATAGCTATGTAATACATTATTAAGCTTGTTTAAATAAAGTGATCAAATGGGGGCATTGAGTGGGGTTGGAGCGGGGGACATGCTCTAGGATTTGTATAATGAGAGTTCACATGTTTGCCATAGACTTATATCGATTCTACTATGGAACCACACGGCTTAGAGTTATAATACTTCCTGTTGCATTAGCGTATGGTCCTCTATCGAACGTGTTCAAATGTTGAACCTGAGATAGTTTCCCCACCTTCATGCTGTGACCTCAGCGGCAGTCACAGTGTTATCTGGAGTTGTATAAGAAAATCATTGAAAAATATTCTTCCCTGAAACTATGAGAGCTGAGTAATATCATGCCTTATGGTCATAGTTTTATATAGAGTTATACGGGAACATCTTGAAAACAATCGTCATTAAAAGATGGCAAATTTTATTAAAATGAACCTGTATTGCCCTTTTAAGAGCTGTGTGAGAGTGCAGCAAAAGACCACTCTAAATGTGATTATTGGAACAAAACACTGAACTTGGAATTTCTCCTCCTAAGAATTCTACAATTTAATACAGGAGAGTCACTATGGTATATCTATGATCCTTTTTGTCAAATTTGACCATATATATACTTGATCTGGTTATCCATGCATGTTTATGACCTAGACACCTTACATATGACCAGTTTATCAACATAAGAATAGTTCCACATCGATAAATTTGTCACCCAGAAATCAAGTAAAACATTTGCAACAATTGAACATGATCAATAAATACTGAAAACTCCACAAGCAAATAATTCTATCAGAAAAGGAGACAAATGGAAAATTCTGAAACATTGAAAAAGATGGGCAGTGTCAGGTCCAAAAATAGGTCATAGATTGATTTTAACTGAAGTGAACATAAATGACAATATTGTAATAAAACAACATAAACAGACGGTCAGCACCCAGACAAGGTTGTTTAACCATGTCAAAACAATTATCAGCACCAAGGACACAATAGGAAAGACTTATCAGACCTTATAATCAATGACACAAATGTTTTAACAAATGACTGAAGACACAATTGCATCAGTGAGAGAGGTAGAGGAAACAGGAAACAAACGATACAATTTTTTTTAAAGTGCAAACATCAGTCATTCTATGACCAAAAAAGGAAGCCCAACCTTCCACAATTCCGATGCAAGGAAAACACAAAGAATGGATGATTAACAATGAGAAACCATACAATGCCACCAGCATTAGCAGTACAAAATAAAATGAAAATAGAACTCAAGTCAGATTTACTTGGATCTCTTGAAAGTCTAGGCTAAGATGATTATCCTGGGGTTTGATATACGATTAGTGTTGGTGGCGCTGCAGTGCAATCACTTGAGCCACTTAAACCTCACCACGTTGTAAAATCATTTACATTTTGAAGGCAAACTTTTCCTCAATTTCAAAGAACTCAACAATATAGAATCAGATGAAGCAGTTACTACAACATCGTTGCAACCAAATGGGAAGACATTCCTGTGAAATGACAAATATACCAGTTCTTGTTAAAGGTCACAGAAGAATATTGTGTACCAGCAAGCCATACTTTGCTATCAACAAGTGAAGAATTAAAGTCAATGAATGTTGTTTATGGGCTCATCGACACATTGAAGGTTATTTAGAGCTGACACAGAGAGAGGTTAAGGATATACTAGTATAGTAATCCGGGAACCTGCCCAGTATAGTAATCCGGGAACCTGCCCAGTATAGTAATCCGGGAACCTGCCCAGTATAGTAATCCGGGAACCTGCCCAACTATTACTAATGAATAGATTCCTATGATTATGCAACATGATCGTAGGATAGAATCTGATATACTCCCAGGATATATCCCAGGATAGACTCCGGGACCACCTGGTTTACGTCCCCATCTGATGGACAAGGCAAGAGAAAGTGTCTTGCCCAAGAACACATCGATGAAACTCAGTGGTAAAGACAAGGTTTGAATCCATGTCGTCCAGTTTCAAGTTCACTGCGCTATATACTGGGCCATGTCAGCCCTTGACCTTTGAAGAGAGAATACCCTGCATTCAGCAAGCAATGCTGATGCTAAGACTTTGTATATATCTGCTCATCAACCATGTAACCATGAAAGACTCGGATTACATGCTACTGCACAATGTTCATAGAAGAATCATTACACAAGAGAGTTAAGATATGTCGCAATCTAGCTGTAATGTTCGCAAGCCTATGTGTTTTTACGTTGCATTTTGGCTTGCTAAATCGAACCTCTGCTTGGGGGCAATTTATCACAGCTGCAACTGAACTTCCTTGTTGTGTCATAAGCAAAACCCTTCCCCTAGCTGTCATGATGGGACTAAAACCAAAGGGGCCCGTGTATCGGTGTATCGTTTTTGCTATTGATGAACAACAATTCAAATTATTTTCTTTCATGCAATATTCGAATGACAAATGACAAGTTATTTAGTAAATTGACCTCATTCAATGCCAAAGCTAAAACCATGTTTCAAACATAACATCAGCACCAGCTGCTGGATATGTCTCGATAATAGAAACATTTGTGTTTCTCCTATACACTTGAGCATTCACACGTCTGTAAATGTATCACATAAGCTTAGAGACAAAGACATACACAAAAAACATACAACCCCCATGCACACCATGCATTGCACTGGTACAACATATCAGAAGGACGGTTTACCCGGCGACTAAATGCTCTTAAATTGCCCCAAAATTCCAATGCCCTCAGACTAGGGTTAGGTTCAGGCACGACGGGATCACATTTGTTGGAGTACGCTGGCTGAGGCATCTAAAAGATATCGTAAACTTATTCGGTGTTAAATCTTCTGTTCCAGTCATTGTAGGTGCTTGAAGGCCAACCTCCACTGCTATGCTTCTACACTGGCCATTATGAATGTCGGCAGAAAGTAAAGAACAGGCATTATCATTTACATATTTGTTCCACCAAAGACTATCGCATATTTTATTAAATGTTGAATACATTTAGCAAAGAACTGGCACAACATTAATATAGAGGAAAACATTCATCAGAGTAAATCTTATCAAATGAAACAGTGTTTTAAAATATTTATAACAAAATAGTAAAACATAAGATATAACAAGAGCTGTCAGAGGACAGCGTACTTGACGATCGAAGCCTTGTTTATTTATTGGGAAACTAAGTTGAAGAAGGTGCATAATTTTGTTATTATAATATGTACAATTTTGTTAATCATAGTTTGAAATTGATTTAAATATTATTCTAACACAACCTGCTCAGTGTTTCATATACACAAAGAAGAGAGACAGCTGTATGTTATTCTACGATAAAATACAGCTGTTCCATTAATTCCCCGCATATATTTCATCCGTTGGAAGCGCCGCATTACATGATGTCACTTGGTAAATATACGTCACGAAGGCAAACTCAACAGGTAATTTTAATGAAATGTTAATTACAACAAACTTGCCATGCTCCCAAACCGTGTGTCCCCGATATAAACCCATCATTTGGCCCTTGTTTTTCTGAAAAAGCTATATTCCGCCTTGTGAACATTCTAGCACCATCATTTATTATTTGATCTTTACCAAACTTACAAAGATTGTTAATATCAAAGTAAACTCAGATAAGTTTGAAGACCAGCTAAATCATATTAGTAACACCAGAGTTACGGCCCTTGATTTAGTTTGCTGTATTTTGCCTCGTTAAGACGATAGGCCTTTCGTTTGGCCAGATTTTAATGAAACTTTGCAGGGATGATCAGTACCAAATCTAGTTATGTATATCTGTGTTCCAGTTGAATGATTTTTGGCAGAGTTATGGCCCTTTAAAGGTTTACTACACAAACTTTATCTGGACTTTTCTCTTGAACCATTGTCTGGATTTTAACGAAACCTTGCAGGGATGATCAGTACCAAGAAAGATAAAAATATCGGACAGGGAAAGCAAGGATGACAGTCAACCACAAAACACAAAAACAAACACGCAAACAGACAAACGAGAAGGCAAAAGCAATAAAAAATGCAGACGACACCACAAACACAAAAGGGTTGACAATAGGGCTACCGCCTTGGAACGGTCAGTGGCAACAAAGGCCACCGGGGATTTAAACCGGTTCTAGGGTGCACCAAGACTCACACTTACCCTATTGTCATCCCATTAAAACAGGACAGTGTAAATAAAGAAATCCACACCATGATCTAATCTCTAACCAACAAGCCTAGTTGTGCATGTCATTGCTGAATTTCGGTTGAACAATTTTTAGTTCTGGTCTTTAAAGGTTTTTATAAACAAATTTTGTCCGGACTTGTTCTCCTGAACACCTGTCCAGATTTCAGTGAAACTTTGCAAGGATGATCAGTACCAGGTCTAGTTGTGCATGTCATCGCCGTGTTCTGGTTGAATGATTTTTGCAGAGTTATAGCCCTTTAAAGATTTTGATACACAAACTTTATCCAGACTAGTTTCTTCTGAACTCCTAGCCAAATGTCAATAAATTTTGGCAGGGATGATGAGTACCAGGCCTAGTTGTGCCTATCATCGCCGTGTTCCGGTTGAATGAGTTATGGCCTAATATACACAAACTTTATCCATACAATTTTTCCTGAACCCCTTGTTGGATTTCAGTGAAACTTGGCAGGAATGATCAGTACCAAGCCTAGTTGCGCATGTTGTTATCGTGTTCCCCATCAAAGACTCCATATAGCCAGTAGTTTGATACAGGCCCTCTTGGACCTCTTGATTTTGATTTTGAAAAGTGCAAAAAAATATATATACATTCAAACGTAATACTCGTAATACTAATACAGGTTGACTTTACTAGCTGTAGTATTTTTCGACTTAGACTATAATCTTTAAAATACCTATACCGTATGTTTCTGGACCAATGATTTTATAAGTGGGTTGGTAGGTTGGCAAATTACACCATTAAAGGTAATCACATGAAGTTTTATACAAGTGAAGAACTCAAGCGGACAACATGCCCAGTGCAAGAACCATAACTCTAGATTGATTTTCCATCAAATTATGTCCCTTAATGTCTTTTTTTTTCCACTCATTTTTAGCTCTACTGGCCGAAGGCCAGCAGAGCTTATGGGATGGCGAGTTGTCCGTCGTCCGTCCGTCGTCCGTCGTCCGTCCGTTGTTAACTTTTGTCTTGTGACAACTCTCGGGCCTTTATTTTTCATCCGATCTTTACCAAACTTTTACAGGTTGTTAATATCAATAAAAGCTCGAACAAGTTCGAAAACCAGCCAGATTGGAATAATTTCACCGGAGTTATGGCCCTTGTTTTGCTGAAAAATGCCATATTAAGCCTTGTGAACACTCTAGCACCTTCATTTAATATTTGATCTTTACCAAACTTGCACAGATTGTTAAAATCAATGAAAGCTTGGACAAGTTCGAAAATCAGCCAAATCAGATCAATAACACCGGAGTTATGGCCCTTGTTTGTTCTGAAAATTGCTATTTTCTGCCTTGTGAACGCTCTAGCACCTTCATTTATTATTTGATCGTTACCAAACTAACACATATTATTAATACTAATTATAGCTTGGACAAGTTCGAAAATCAGCTGAATTGGGTCAGTAACACTAGAGTTATGGCCCTTGTTTTTTCTGAAAAATGCCATTTTCGGCCTTGTGAACACTCTAGCACCTTCATTTATTATTTGATCTTTACCAAACTTGCACAGATTGTTAATATCAATGAAAGCTCGAACAAGTTCGAAAACCAGCTAAATCAGATCAGTAACACCGGAGTTATGGCCCTTGTTTTTTCTGAAAATTGCTATTTTCTGCCTTGTGAACGCTCTAGCACCTTCATTTATTATTTGATCGTTACCAAACTAACACATATTATTAATACTAATTATAGCTTGGACAAGTTCGAAAATCAGCTGAATTGGGTCAGTAACACTAGAGTTATGGCCCTTGTTTTTTCTGAAAAATGCCATTTTCGGCCTTGTGAACACTCTAGCACCTTCATTTATTATTTGATCTTTACCAAACTTGCACAGATTGTTAATATCAATGAAAGCTCGAACAAGTTCGAAAACCAGCTAAATCAGATCAGTAACACCGGAGTTATGGCCCTTGTTTTTTCTGAAAAATGCTATTTTCCGCCTTGTGAACACTCTAGGGCCTTCAATATTAATCGGATCTTTTCTTAACTTTGCCAGTGTCTTTATATCAATGAAAGCTCAAACAAGTTCGAAAACCGGCAAGATCGAAATAATTTCAATGGAGTTATGGCCCTTGTTTTGCTGAAAATTGCCATATTAAGCCTTGTGAACACTAGCACCTTCATTTATTATTTGATCTTTACCAAACTTGCACAGATTGTTAATATCAATGAAAGCTCGGACAAGTTCGAAAACCATCTAGATCGGACTATTAACAGCAGAGTTATTGCCCTTGATTTAGTTAAAAATGCTATATTTTGCATCGTTAAGACCACAGAGGCTTCATTGTTCATCCGATCTTTACCAAACTTTATCAGATTGTTAGTATCAATGAAAGCTTGGACAAGTTCGAAAACCAGCCGGATTGGACCAGTATCGGCGGAGTTATGGCCCTTGATTTAGTTAAAAATGCTAAATGTTGCCTCGTTAAGACGATAGGGCCTTCATCTTTCACTCGATCTTTACCAAACTTTACCAGATTGTTACTATCAATGAAAGCTCGGACAAGTTTGAAAACCAACCAGGTCGGACCAGTATCGGCGGAGTTATGGCCCTTGATTTAGTTCAAAATGCTATATTTTGCCTCGTTAAGACAATAGGGCCTTCATTTTTCATCCTATCTTTACCAAACTTTACCACATTGTTAATGTCATTGAAAGCTCGAACAAGTTCGAAAAGCATATCGGACCAGTAACAGCGGAGTTGTGGCCCTTGATTTAATTAAAAATGCTATATTTTCCCATGTTAAGACGATAGGGGCTTCATTGTTCATCCGATATTTACCAAATTTTATCAGATTGTTAATATCAATGAAATTCGGACGAGTTTGTAAACCATTCATATTGGACTAGTAACAGCGGAGTTATGGCCCTTGATTTAGTTCAAAATGCTATATTTTGCCTCGTTAGGACAATAGGGGCTTCATTGTTAATCCGATCTTTACAAAACTTTACCATCTTGTTAATATCAATGAAAGCTCGGATAAGTTCGAAAACCAGTCAGATCGGACTAGTAACAGTGGAGTTATGGCCATTGGTTTAGTTAAAAAAGGCTATATTTTGCCTCGTTGAGAAGATAGGGTTTTCTTTATTCATCCGATCTTTACCAAAAATTACCAGATTGTTAATATCAATGAAAGCTTGGACAAGTTCGAAAACCAGCCAGATCGGACCAGCAACAGCATAGTTATGGCCCTTGATTTAGTTAAAAATGCTATATTTTGCCTCGTTAAGACGCTAGGACCTTCATTTTTCGTCAGATCTTCATCAAACTTTACTAGATTGTTAATATCAATTAAAGCTCAGACAAATTCGAAAACGAGCCAGATCGGACCAGTAACAGCGGAGTTATGGCCCTTGATTTAGTTAAAAATGCTATATTTTGCCTTGTTAATACGATGGGGTCTTCATTTTTCATCCAATCTTTAACAAACTTTACCAGATTGTTACTATCAATGAAAGCTCCAACAAGTTTGAAAACCAGCCAGATTGGACAATTTACACCAGAGTTATGGCCCTTGATTTCATTTTCTGAAATATGCTATATTTTGGCCTCATTTAGTAGAATGGCCAAATTTCATTGAAATTTTTCAGGGATGATCAGTACCAAGCCTAGTTGTACATATCGTCACTGTGTTCCAGTTGAATGATTTTGGCGGAGTTATGTCCCTTTAAAGGTTTTGATAAACAAACTTTGTCCTGACTAGTTTTCCTGAACCCCTGTCCGGATTTAAACAAAACTTTTTAGGGATGATCAGTTCCAGGTCTAGTTGTGCAAATCTTTGCCGTGTTCCGGTTGAAAGATTTTTGGCAGAGTTATGGCCCTTTAAAGGTTTTAATACACAAACTTTGTCTGGACTATTCTCCTGAACGTCTCCCCACATTTCAACGAAACTTTACAGGGATGATCAGCACCAAGCTTAGTTGTGCATATCATCGTTGCATTCCGGTTAACAGATTTTTGGTGGAGTAATGGCCCTTTAAAGGTTTTTGATACACAAACATTTTCCGGGCTAGTTTTCCTGGATTTTAACAAAACTTGACAAGGATGATCAGTATCAAGCCTAGTTGTGCATATCATCGCCATATTCGGGTTGAATGATTTTTGTCAGAGTTATGGCCCTTTAAAGGTTTTAATAGAGAAACATCCAGATTAGTCTGTTCTGAACTCCTTGCTGGATTTCAACGTATCTTGATGGGGATGATCAGTACCAAGCCTAGTTGCACCTATCATTGCCGTGTGCAGAGTTATGGCCCCTTAAAAGGTTTAATACACTAACTTTGTACAGACTAGTTCTCCTGAACCTCTGGCTGGATTTCAGCGAAACTTGTCAGGGACAATCAGTACCAAGCCTAGTTGCCTATATCATCACCATGTTCTGGTTGAACGATATTTGAAAGAGTTATGGCCAATTGTGCATAAACTTTATCTTTAGCCAGTAGAGCGTCCACAGGCCCTCTTGGGCCTCTTGTTTGTTTGCTGAATATCTGTTAAACTATTTAAGATAATTGGATGAAACTTTAAAAAATAAAAACAAATAACAATAGTTACTGTCTATCTATCTGGAGAGCATTTCATGTTTTTAATGTTATTTTTTGTGAAGACATTAAAAGCCTTAGGAAAGTAAAGGAATTTTTCTTATGATAAAGTGCAAAAACCAAAATTAATTATTTAGATAGAATTGCTATAGGGTATAGCCCATTTTCGTGAGTACGTATTGAAACAGCAAACCACTTGAAGGGAACTTGGCATGTATAGCTAGCATATATAGAAAGCTTCGTGCCTACAAAATCATTCTCGGCGAAGCAAGATTGTCACGTTTCCCCTCTAAATATATGAATTCCAAATTTAGGGACCAATTTTTGTTGTTTTTTGGTGGGCAGGCACATTGCTAGACCAGTTTTCATCATGCGCATGGTTTACCGCAATACTAACAAATCATATAAACTGCTTTGAAATGCATTAGTATTTTTTTTTTTCAAAATGTTTGTACGCAGGTGTGTATCTGCGTATAGGCAGCTACACGCCTAGTGGGGGTGGGGAGTGGGAGGTGGATAGGGAATTTATATATGGATGTTTAACATACAATTGCTTCAGAAAGTTGTGTTATTCTATTTTGTGTCAGACTATGAGACCCTTTCTTTAAAGCTTTTGTATGAAGAAAACATATTAAAACGTAAAATCAGGGGGTTCATTAATTGTGTTTTGGTTTTATTCTTGTTTTGAAAGAAAGAACTATCAAAAAAGGTAACCTTTAGTACAGATGTAACTTGTTTTCTTTTTCTTAAAAGTAGTGTACAAAGTGTTTTAAATAAATATTCAAAAATAAATAGTGTGGTTGTTGAAATGTCTATATCAACTTGAAATTTTCAGTGATAATATATTTTAAAGTGTCACCAAATGTTATGTACCGTATTTACCGTATAAATTAAACCTCAGAATGTAATTATAAGGTAATGATTTATAAATGCTTTATGAAATAATGATTTAACAAACTTATACAAACTACAGGTACTACCCACAGGTTGCTGTATCGGTGCTGGGAACTAAAAAAAATATTAAAAAATATTAAAAAAATATACATATACATTTTTTCAGGAAAACTTTAAATATGTTTGTTTTCAACAAATAACACGGAAAAAAATATTTATTTTTTTATTTTTATTTTTTTTTTTTTTTTTATTTTTTTTTTATTTTTTTTTTTTATTTTTTTTTTTTTTTATTTTTTATATATTTTTTGGTATAATTACGGGATTTACCGATGCATTTAGCGCATTAAATTTGATAATTTTTTTGTTGAAATTTGACTGTCCCAATTTAAATTATATTAAAATCATGATTTTTTATGAAATTTGTGATGTGTCCCAAACTAAAAATAATTATTTTTCTAAAATTCAAGGTTGTCCCAATCCTTACGGTGTCCCAACTTATACGGTAAATACGGTAATTACATTTTTTCCAAAATTGATTTTGTGTTTTTACTGACGTCTATCTTATAAATATAAAATAAAGATGATGTGTACTTATTTAGATAATATTCACTATAACAGTGGCAAAAAAAACAACTATAGTAGGACCTCAATTTATATAACCTCACTAATCGGTCATGTAGCATGTTAGCAGTACACAATGACCAAGTGAGAAATAGATCCTTGATTAATGTACATTATACTGTCAACCGTCAGGGCCATAACAAAGGATAATCTCGACTAATATTTGCAGATACGACATAACCTTTTGTACAAGCATTGTCACGCAAATGTTTGAAATATGACAATACTATAACTTCGTCTTTCAATTCTCAAGGCTAATATTGAATGAATGATGGCCATTGTCACCATTGTGAAATCGCTCTTTTCAAATGCAATGCATATAATTCTTGAAATTGATTTATGAAAACGTTACTAGATCTATTTTTCATAGTAAGCACTTGATCTCTATGAATGACTTTTGTATTTATATTAGCATAATAATTTTATAGGAAATATTGAACATCAATATCGTCATTATGGCTATCAGCGGGAATGAGAAACTAAGCCCAAAAATTGAATTCAAGATGATCTATGTATAATTTATAGCCAGAGAAATTGAGATTATGAAGTCCCATTTATAAAATTGTTGACAGTATCAGCTAGGTGGTATCTCCGGAGAAAGATTATGTCCTGCAGATACATTGTTTCACATTAGTCTCGTAAGTTTGTTCTTTATTTACTCTCTCTCTCCTCTCTCTTGTTTACTTTCACTCATATCCTCTCACCCTATATTCTTCCTCTATCCTCTCTCTTTATTCCTCTCCCTCTCTCTCTCCTATCTCCTCTCTCTTTCCTCTCTTGTTTACTCTCATTCCTATATCCTCTATATTCTCTCACTATATATCCTCCCTCTTTCTCCCTCTCCTCTCTTTTTTCTCCCTCTCTCCTCTTTCCTCTCTCTTGTTTACTCTCAGTCATATCCTCTCAGTCCTATATCCTTTCACTCTATATCCTCTCTTTCTCCCTCTCCTCTCTCTCTCTCATCTCTTTCCTCTCTCTTTTTCCTCTCGCTTGTATATCCTCTCTACATCCTTACACTCTATATCCACTCTCCCTCTCCTCTCCCCCTCTCTCCTCTCACTCCTCTCTTACTTGTCCTTATTGCAATGGGGCACAGAAACAGTCAAAAGTCATTCCCTACAGGAGCTAGGATTTCCCCAAATGTGAAGTAGAAAAAAAAGTGAACACCTTGGTATTGAGTTTAATGGAGATGGAGAACATGATGTTCATTTCTAGTAATTGTCCTCATCTCCATTATTGTCATTTGTTTGCACCTCACCATTCCTCATTCCAACCCTTAGCTGTTTTAAAATTGTTAATGTAAAAGCCCATAATAGTAACATTCATTCATTTTTGTTTTCCAATCTTGGTATTGTAATTCAGACGCTCCAGATGCAGGTCTTATATTAACTCTTAGCCTGCTAAGGGCGACTACAACAGCCTTTGCAGCCAGTGTAAACCAAGATCAGCCTGCGAGTTACTCGCATCAGAGTTTACACTGTCTGGCTGCTCATAACCTTCCATTTCAATAAACTATCACTCATTTTCTTAGTTACGTTATATCCATCCATTTTAGTAGTGTCAAACACTTATTTCATATTCTGTTGTATGACACATGTATTAAAACCTGGAATGATTTGATTGGTCGGGTATTTAATTTGTAATACTGTGCAATTTTTTTTAACTGAACTGTTTTTATTTGTTATAAATTCATCATGATCTAAGTGAAACTTGCTATTTACCAACAACTCATAATAAATCATTAACTTGATTAAAAAAAATGTATACCCCCACTTTCACAGAGTAAAGTGGGGGCTAAATAGGAATCACGCTGTCCGTAACGTAGCGACGCGTCCGTCCCTTCATGTAACATATTTATTTCCCGTCCCGTCACGTCGCGTAACACATTTTATTACTAGCATTTCTCAAACATTTTTCAATGGGTTGTTCTCAAACTTCATATACTCATAACAACTGATGACCTTATGTCCCTATACATCACCTGTTGTTGATAGCCTAATTTATTACAGAATTATGGCCTTTTGTTTGACTTTGAATAAAAAAGTGGACCTTCAGTGATAACTAGAAATATATCTGACATTGTGGCTGTTAATGTACATCTTAAGAAATTTTAACCATAATGTCATATGACAAAAAGGATCTCCTTTCCATAAATTATTTTGAATTTTAAAGTTGCAAGATTCGTAAATCATTTCATGAACTTAAAAATCTGAAATGGGAATTTAAGATCCTATATATATATACTATGTAAATATCACATCCTCTTGAGGGTGCCAGTGGATATTATCAAATAGAGAATGTAATGTCGACCGAGGCGAAAGCCGAGGTCAACATAAACATTTCGAGGGTTGATAATATCCATCATTATACCTCACATAAAACGCCCATGCAAAATCCCCATAGACAACAATGAGTAATTTCAGTTTACTACCACTCATGTTCTTAGTTACGTTATTTCCAATCCAATCCAACAATATAAATGTGATATTTATATACTAGCACCCTCAAGAGGATGCGATATTTTTTTTATTATACCAAACGAATACTCCTAATATACTAATATACTCGATAATGAAGAAAAAAATGTTGTTGTTGTTGAAAAAATCTATTTTTAGAACTGAGCACTGTAAACACTCCATGTAAAATCCCCATACCCTGCCGGGCTGATATTTCACGCTATCACCCTCAACGCGTCATAGCGGGTGATAGCGCAAAATATCATCCCGCTAGCTTTTTGAAAAGAGGTAAAATCATAATTCCCAACCTTTATTACATTTAAACGACACATACATAAATTGTCAGGAAGTTGGTGTTCTACATGAGTGCTGTTTTCTTTTTAAGTACCGGTAAGTGTTTTCCTCCATTGTTCCTCAAGTATCTGGCTTCCTAAACAAATCTTGAGATGCATCATCGTCAAAGCCCGGAAACATCGAGTTTCCTGTGCAGTACTGTCACAATCATGTGCCTCCACTTATACGCTCAACTATGAGTCAGCTATGTAGGTTTACTTCACATTTCACCGAGTAGCTACAGAAAATGTTTGTTATGCTCCCGGTCTCGAAGAGGGGAGCATCTAGTGCTTTGACCTTCTTCTGTCCATCCTTCCGGATCGTGTTTTCACTTCGTCTTCTAAACTAATGTGATTATATATTTGGGTTTCCTTTCTCACAAATCATTATCACACCAAGACAACATGTCACGTTTAACTTCCAGTTTTCTGTTGCTAAGGTCAAGGTCATACTTCAAAGGTCAAAGTTGGGTATCTTCGTGTCTTCGCCATATCTCTTTAGTCAGTAGGCAGATTTAGATTTCCTTGTTCAAAAACGCTCATCATATCAAGACATTGTGTAGTTTTCAACTCCCAGGTTCATGTCACCAATGTCAAGGTCACACTTAGGGTTCAAAGGTCAAAGTTTGGTAAATGTAGATAAGAGTAGCAAGAGAATGACACAGCTCCAGGATCATTACATGGTCCCGCCTTGATTTCATTAAGCGACAGAAAAGCAGGATTTTATAACAGATATTTCGACAATAAAACACATTTAAAAACATTTTTTACTGAAAACATGCAATAACCTGTTTAAAACTAATGATTAAATGTTTTAATTTTTGCAATATGCAAACTTTTTAAGCCGAACTTTTTCGCATTTTTGCTTCTTGGGTTATGTTTGATGGGGGTATGAAAGTTAATACATGGATCATGTAATGATCTCTCTGGGGTGGCTCTAAATGACTAAGATATTGTGTTAGTGAACTGTTAAACAGCAATTCATTCTGTTTATATGACAATACCCAACAAACTACATGTACAGTTATAGTATCTGCTGAATTACTTCAAGATCCGGCGGCACCCCTGAACGTCTGTCGGATGGGGATGTAAACTGGCGGTCCGATCCTCCAAGCCTTAAAAAAGAAGCTGAGGAATATATTCATTAGTAAGAGTAGGGCAGGTTCCTCTGTGGGGCGGCTCTAAATAACCTATAATGTGCAGATGGGGCCTTAAACAACGTACAGTTCAATTCAATTCTGACTAAATTCCTAATCAAATATTGTCATGAAATTATATATACATGTTAACTATAAATATTTTTCAGAAAAGTTAACAAGAAATTTTTGACTAAATATTTACCGAAAATATCCCTGATGAAACTTGCCAAATTAACCTATGATGTGTTTGAAATCTCATTTTCAAGGCTTTCCCATTCACCTCCCAATTATTTTTGAAATGTTTCTGCATTATTCAATTTAATAATAGTCAGTCGTTATTTATGTGGTAATTTGTTTTGCCATTATCGATAATTGGTGTTTATTTGTGGCTTTTACAGTTTCAGTAATTTAACAATTAAAGTGATAAAATAAACCTTTTAGCTATATATAAATAGATGCAGTTTAGGTATTTTTCTGCATTTCTATCTGGGGCTCTCACAATTTTGGAACTGCAGGCCTGTCACACAAAACTGTCTGGGCTCTCACATGAAACTGCCTGTCATATGAAACTGTCTGAGATCAGGCCTGCCAAATCTACGGATAAAATGTGGAATATCAGGATTTTCCAGTATTTCGCTAGATCACGGGATTAAGACAAAAAATTCTCCAGATTTTCAATTAAAAATGTCTGTTCCCCAATAACCTCATGACTGATTTTAACAAAATTTAGGCCAATATGGCCACCATAACTAAATTAAAATAGCCTAAACATTAAAAAAAAAATTCTTATAGAGAACCATTTAATAGATTTGAACAGTTGTTTTTCAGAGATGATCACTAGATCCTAGTAGACAAATGAAATTTCTAGGGTCCAGTAGTAAATATATATAAGTCAAAATCTGAGACGTTTTCTTCTCAAGAACAATTGGACATTGAAATTTGTGTTTTTCAAAAAAAGATCTAGACTATCAAGTTTGTACATACTGAAGTTCCTGCGGAAAAAACTGGCCTGCCCGGATGGTCTCATGTTTATATATAGCGGTATATAGGGAAAACTATAAAAAAAAGAAAAGGTCTTATTTTAAGGTTTATCTGAAAATGATATCAAACTCCTATTATATAAATATCATATGAAACATTTTATATGAAAATTATATTTGCTCTTTTCATATACGGAATAGAGCGTCTCCATGGCCGAATGGTTAACGACGTTGCGTTGTAAACCTTCACCTCTCACCGCTGCAGGTTCGAATCCCACTGGGAGCTCGACTTGTAAGTTAGGAAGTGTTGATTCTTACGGATGGCGGGAGGTGTACAGTACTGGTTCTACCCAGGAAAAGTGGGTGGTCTGCCTCCACCACAAAAAATTGACCGTCATATATAACATTACATGTGTTGAAAATGACGTAAAACACCATACAAACAAACAAAACAAATCAAATACGGAATCATGAGAATCATATTCACTGTATGAGAATGCAATCCTACGTTTAAGTATATATGGAACATTTCCTACATACAGCGTGGTATTCCAGTGTGGCAGCACTATAAAGTTGTGCCTTGAGCTCACTGCTACAAGTAGACTCTGTTGTGATATGACTGAAACATTGTTAAAGTTCTCCGGCCATGTTTTGTTTCATGAACATGTTTATATTTATTTAAATCGAAATCAATACACAACAACAGATATTTACAATTCAAGCATTGCAATATCTGTGAAAAGCGAGAAGAAGATTTTATTTGATGACGTAGAATACTTTGAACAGGTAAATTAATCCAGAGGTTAATGTATTTATCAATTATCTGGCAATAGTTGCACAGCTATACAATTCAGATTTATCTCATTTCCCCGCAGGGTCATGCAAATAATACTTATTTTTAAGTACTTAGTAACGGTTTTACATATATGTTTCTCTCTGGGACTATCAAAAAATGTTCATTTGATGTTTAAGAGTTAAATTTGTATATTGATAATACTACAAAAAGGGTGGCCATTCATTTTAAAAGTGACGTTAAACCCCATACATAAATAACCTGCTCTTTACTACTACATTTTTAAAACTTCTTCCATTTTATTTTTTAAAGGGACACATCGCAATCTTGATTTGTTCAAAACTTGCGGCGTCACGTGATTTTTTCAACATAACTTATATAATTAAATGCAATCGTTAATATTAATTATTAGAATAGTTCAAAACAAATTGTTTTCACATGTTATCAACTTTTGATAATATTGCGCCAATAATATATTTAAAAAATTGGTAGAATAACGAAGAAAATCGAAGGCCCAATTTTTCGTTTAATTATATGCAAAAAGTTTTAAAGTGAAAATGAGGCAGGAGAAATAAATTGAGATGCAAATGTTCGAATAAAACTCAAGATTGCCGTGTGTCCCTTTAAATACAAGTATTGACTTTGTCGGTAATACTGTCCTTTTTTTTTTTTTGTACTAAAATAAACCAAAACATAAATAATGAAAAATATAATTCTATAATATTTGTTAATATGTTACTACATACAACAAAAGCTTTATTGATTGAGTTGCATCATCTGCTAAAACTGCATGTCATATTTACAGTTATCTATATAAAATCTTTCCCACTCCCACCTCCCCGTAATACAATAGGCTGAAAAGACATTCAATACTTTTCTCCCAAATAGCATCAATCATGAACCAGAACAGTGGTAAGGCCTAAATTATGTGTTATAACATTACATAAGGTTGACTGCTTTTACATGTACCAACTTTGTACACTTTTGTATTGCTTGTTGCAATCATAGTAGAAAACAAAAAGAGAATATTTTTTTGGAAACGCAATAAAATATTTTGTTTCGGGGCTAAAAATTCGGGCCGGTAGGTAAAGGGCAAACAAACGATATTTTACTTTAGGCCGAATGTATGATTAATACATATTTAAATTTAATGTTCATAATAATATGTAAATGATACTAAAAAATACAGTAACACATGTCAGAAAAAGTATGTTTTTCCAGTTTACTTCATGTAGTTAAATTGAGCAGTCATGTAAATAAAAACTGAGGAGTTAAGAAGTTTGGAATGGTGTCTTAAATGCTTGGAAATGGATTGTGTAAACCGTTCAGGTAACTGACAGTCTACAAAAAAAAGTTTATTATTGTATTTTATTACATTTCTGTGGGTGAAAGATTGGGATTTCTCAGTTAAAGAACATTCATAATCACTAAATATTAATAACTAACTCCGAACACAAAAGTAACTAACTGTGACGTTCAGTTATGACATCAATAAAGTGCTGCTGATGTCGACGTCTGTCGATATTTAACGTTCAATAAGGCGAATACTATAGGTTAAAATTATTTAAATATACATAAACTGATTGAAGAAGTAATAAATACAGTCGAACTTTGATAGCTCGAACACCGGTGATTCAAATACCATCGGTAACTCGAGCTCATTTTCCGGTCCCGACACACTCCTATATAATTCAGTGTAATTTAACCTCGATTATTCTAATATTTCTCGAATACCCCGGCTCGCTCGAGTATATTTTACGGTCCGAAGATCCATTTTTGTGTGAATTTAAACCTCGCTAAATCGAAGGTGATGATCCGTTGCCATGCGACGTCGGCCATATTAATTGTAATCGACGCGGTTGAATTTGTTTGTAGCAAGTTCGATCATAGTGCAAAAACAGATCAAGTTGCTTGTTAAAGGTGCGAACATTTATGATTGAAAAGCGATAATAGACAGATACAATTTATATTTAGTGAACTTCGTTTACTGTTAATTATGATAAATAAACCACGGTTGATTTTCTAATTAAATAACGTTTGTTTATTGGTTTTAATAAAAATAAAACAATAATGAAAATAAAGTGTGTTCACTATTTAATTAGATAAGAGCATTTCCCGAGTATGTTTAGTGAACTTCGTTTACTGATTAAACACGGTTGATTTTCTAATTAAATAATGTTTGTTGATTGGTTTTAATAAAAATTATGTGCTACGCTATTGTCTATTCTATTCAGTTCTATGTACAGAGACCAGTCTTACCTTGTTCTCATTATTCGGACCTCCGGCTTGTATGTTAAAATCTATTATTGTGATATTTCTTTAAATAAATGATAAAACAAACACATTATTACAGTTTTTCTTTTATTTTCAGTGTAACAATTACATGTTATATATCCGTTATGAGGTTTAAACAAACATGCATGAACATAAAAAACACCAAGAATGATACATCACGTACACAAGTAACACTATTTCGGGCGGTACACAAATTCGGATAGATAGTTTGGTTTTTATCTTTGCCTCAAAGCCACCGATAGCTTGAACATATCCCTATGGTCCCGCTGACTTCGAGCTATCGAGGTTCGACTGTAGATTATTTAACTGCTGGGTTCCATTATAGGCAAATCCTATACGCTCATTCGTGAAATGAACAACACGTCTACCCTCTCATGAAGGATTTCACTATAATCGATCCCAACATTCAAATAATCTCTGTCATGCTCCAATTGGTATGGTGTATTTGTGATTCTTGTATTCTCTTGCTATGCAAGCTCTTCTCCTGGTGTGGTGTATTTGTGGTTCTTGTATTGTCTTGCTATGCAAGCTCTTCTGCTGGTGTGGTGTATTTGTGATTCTTGTATTCTCTTGCCATGCAAGCTCTTCTGATGGTGTGGTGTATATTCTCTTGCTATTCAAGCTCTTCTGCTGGTGTGGTGTATTTGTGATTCATGTATTCTCTTGCTATGCAAGCTCTTCTGCTGGTGTGGTGTATTTGTGGTTCTTGTTTTATCATGCTATTCAAGCACCCCAGCTGGTATGGTGTATTTGTGATTCTTGTATTATCATGCTATGCAAAATGCAAACACTCCAGTTGATATGGCGTATTTGTGATTCTTGTATTATCATGCTATGCAAGCTCTCCATTGGTATGGTGTATTTGTGATTCTTGTATTATCTTGTTATTCAAGCACCCCAGTTGGTGTGGTGTATATGATATATGACGCACATCTTTTTTTATGTAGAACTGAAATTGACATGTATACATATGGTACAATTAATTGTAAGAGGTGTTTAAAATGAAAAAGAAACTCCCTCAATGTAATTAAATGCCATTGTTTGGTAAATTTAGAGGTGTTTTTTTTTTTGCAATCTTGCAATTCGGTGGAATGTGGAGTTCTATGCAGCTATAGCATGTAAACAACATTGGCGTATACATATGTGCAGCAAATTGTGATAAACTGATTATTTCTTCTGCAGACGAATTACCAAAGATTTTGCCGCCAAAGCGCCGTCAGCGCGTCCACCATCACCAACCAGCACAGGAAGGGAAGATGAGTTCAGATCTTACCACTGAACATCTGATGCAGGCCTTACCCAATCATAACTGGTTGTTTGATAAATATAAAATCAGTGACAGCCCAGATGAAAAACAGAAAATGGTACATTATTACATAATTTTATTTATGAATTTTAATATTAGCGGACATGTAAGATTTCCATCTTTAAAAACTTAACTGAAAAATGGCTTGTTTGTTGTCCAACTTTTCACAGTCTTAATAGATTGTTATAACATTTTATAGGCTGGTTCACTATGATGGCCGTTTATGTATATCACCGCATTGCATGACAGAGCCTCGTATCATAACGTTTTATCGAACTCCTTCATTAAAGTCAGGGGGCGTCCGTGGCCGAGTGGTTAGAGTCTCTGACTTGCAATCACTTGCCCCTCACCGCTGTAGGTTCGATCCCTCAGGGGCCTAGGAATCTTTATGTGAGGAAGCTATCCAGCTGGCTAGCGGAACGTCGGTGGTTCTACCCAGGTGCCCGCCCGTGCACGAAAATTGCCCGGAGGGGCACCTGGGGTCTTCCTCCACCAGTGGAAGCTGGAAAGTCGCCATATGACCTTAGCTGTTGGTGCGACTATAAAATCCAATTCAATTCAATTCATTAAAGTCAATAACACAGTCACAAATATGATGCTATTTATCCATTACATCCTCAGTTTAGATCTGTAGATCTATTTATAGATGATATTCTAGATATCTATTGAAATTATGAGAATTAAACGTCGTGCTTTGTATAGTAAACTTCGTCACATCACGCACACTTTCAAAATGACTAGATTCGATGTCATAATTAAGCCTGCCCTATTTTTGCCCAAATAAAAATATTTTTTTTAAAAAATCCTGATTTTTATTGCTAGTCCGACTTCGAGTGTAATTATAGTGAAGAATTTGTTCAGGGAAGTTTCATACCCATATAGTTTTGTACCATTAAAGCAAATCAGAAGATAAGTCAAATTAATGGTACTAAACTTTATACTTTGCTCACACATTTTGATGTAATTATTCACCTTAAAAAAATGACCGTTTGAATTCACTGACCATTTGACCTGTGACAGACCACCATATCCACAGTCTGCATCCCTATGCATGACAAGGCATAAACATTTACTAAAAACAACTCTAGTCATTTGTAACCCCTGCCCCCACCCAACCCAGGACGTAGCAGGTGTAAAAAACAGGGCTTTGAACTTTCGACTGTCCCGGTAGTGCTGTGGATAGCAGCGGGTTTGCATCCAAAAACTATAGCTAAGGAAGACAGCAGTACCAGAGGTTTCACTATGTTTTACTAGAAATTAGTTTCTATTATGAAAAACAGATGAAAAACAATCAGTTTCATATGTCACATCCAGAGTTCTTCTGTTGTTGTTTTCCAAAACATGAAAATAAAAAAAATGTCTCAAAAACTTACTTTTATTAGCTCGACTATTCGAAGAATAAGAGAGCTTATGTAATCACCCCGGCGTCGGCGTCCCACATCAAGGTTTGCGTGTAAGCTGTGTTTACAAGTCTATATCTCTTACATTTCTTATCCTAGCACAACCAAATTTGGCCATGGTCTTCCTTATAGCATTATCTTAAGGGCTGCATAAGCAATTTTGGTTCCTGTAACCCATTGGCTCCCATGGAACCCAAATTATGATAGCCCATAAATTGTGTCCCATTTCACATCAAATTTTGCATGTAAGCTGTGTTTACAAGTCTATATCTCTTACAATTCTTACCCTAGCACAACCAAATTTTGCCATTAGCTTCCTTATAGCATTATCTTAAGGGCTGCTTAAGTAATTTTGGTTCCTGTAACCCCTGGGCTCCCATGGAACCCACATTCTGATAGCCCTTAAAATGTGTCTGTTTCACATCAAAATTTGCGTGTAAGCTGTTTACAGTCTATATCTCATACATTTCTTGTCCTAGCTGAACTAAATTTTGGATTTGGTTTCCTTATAGTATGTTGTAAAGGGTTGGGTAAGTAATTTTGTCTTCTGAAAATTCTGGGCTCCCATGGAACCCAAATTGCAATGGCCCATGAAATGTGCAATAAAGGCAGATCCAGGTTTGCATGTAATCATGTATATATCTATAATTTTGGTTTGGGATTTCTTATAGCATTTTGCATCTTATTCATACTTCACCCATATTGGGGCATGGGCCCCATCCTACCCCCCCCCCCCCACACCAGCTCCCCCCCCCCCCCCCCCACACTCCCGCACCCTACACACACTTTTTTTTTTTTTTTACATATTTCTGTGTTGTTTTAGTCAATTCTTACACATATATCTTGCCCCCTCCCCCCCTCACGCACCCCAGCCTCTCACCCCCCTCCCCCCACCACTTGAAACTCTATTTTTTTATTATTATTTTTTTACATATTACTGTGTTGTTTTAGTCGATTCTTACACATATATGTTGCCCCTCGTCCACCCACCCCACCTCCCCACCCCACCTCTCACCCCACTTCCCCCCCCACCCCACCTCCCACTTGAAACTCATTTTTTTTTATTAGTTCGACTGATCAGAGATCAGCAGAGCTTATGCCGTGGTGCGGCGTCCGTCGTCCGTCCGTCCGTCTGTCCATCTGTCCATCTGTCCGTAAACTTTTATTTGTAGCGACAACTCCTCTGAAACTACTGGATGGATATTCATGAAACTTAACAGAAATGTTGCCCATAAAGTCTAGTTGATCCTAGCAAAAATTCATGTTGATGTGAAATCCAAGATGGCCGCCAAAGCTAAAAATAGAGTTTTAAAATACAAGTTTGTAGCCACTACTTCTTGAAAAATATAAGTGATATTGATATGGGACTTTTTCTAAAATGATCAGTATGACATGATGTTGGTCCTTGTCGAAAATCGTTTTGATTTGACGTTAAACATGGATGCCAGCGGCCATCTTTGTTTACATAGAGTTATATAATGAAAACTTGTAGCGACTACTCCTCTGAAACTACTTGACGGATTTTCATGAAACTTCACAGGAATGTTGCTCTTAATGTCTAATTGATCCTAGCAAAATTTCAGGTCGGCCGGAAATTCAAGATGGCCGCCACGGTTAAAAATAGATTTTCAAAAAACAAGTCTGTAGCGACTTCTTCCTGAAATTAAATTTGTCAATTCTTACACATGTTGCCCCTCACCCCCCCCCCCCCTCACCCCCTCCAGCCTCCCCTCCCACGACCCGCCCCCACCCCACCACCACCACACACTCGAAACTAGATTTTTTTTTTTTTTACATATTTCTGTTGTTTTGGTCAATTTTTACACATAGCTTCTTACACATATATGTTGCACCCCCCACCCCCACCCCCTGCCTCTCCAACCACCCCCCTTCCCCCCACCACACACACACACTCAAATTTTTTTTTTTTTTACATATTTCTGTGTTGTTTTTGTCAATTCTTACACATAGCTATCTTGCCCCCCCCCGCCCCCCCCCACGACCCCCCCCCCCCCCCCGACACACACACATTCTTACACATAGCTATGTTGCACTCCCAACCCCACCCCACATTGTTTTAGCCTTGATTTCTGATGGTATATACTAGCTATATAATTTATTATTCTCTGAAAAATCGAATAGTCTAGCTGCGCTGTTCTCCGACAGCTCTTGTTTTATCAAAGACTCAATTTAAATGCTGGTCTTAATTTTATTTTTATACGGTAGGTGACACAAGTGTTCCAAGGAACACCCTTCTAGTTTGAAGTACTCCAAGAATAGGATAGCTCGACGCCCGGGCTAGTCCAATCTGAATCTGGGCTAGTCCCATTCAAAAATGGTTGCCCGTCGGGCTAGTCAAAAAAATCTCAGGACCATAAAACTTTGCGAACTAAAATTCAACCAGAAATCGTCTTAAATTGCATGTAATTTGAAGCCACAATGTTATTTGTTGAACAATAAAGAGTTCTCTCCCTTGATTAAAGTTCAATTTGAAAGCGTGCATTTCAGTGGTTGATTACACGATTTGAACCAATCACATTACAGCTTTCATATTAACATCGAGTGGTCATACGAATTTGTCACGTTGGCAGAAGTAAGATTACTCGAATATTAACTGTTTGAACGGTGATGTCGATTTTATATTCTAATTTTTCAATGAATTGCTGGATTTTCTTTTTTTAGCAAGTCTGTAAAAATGCTTTACAACAAACGTTTAATTCACAAATGCAAGCAGCTAAATAACACCGGGAACGCGCACCTGTTTTTGTATGGTTTAATTTGCGGGACCCGGTACGGGTTTTGATGTGATTTGCGGCGCGATACTAAAAAATGTAAAAAAAATGGTATTGTTTTTGTTATATGATTCAATGGATAAATAAAAGGAAAACAAAACCTTATTGTTTGATTTTAATCAGAGGTGTATTATAAATTAATTATAAATAAAACAAAGTAAAAAAGCGAAGTATTCAATATCGACAAAAGCTATGTACCGGCAGCTATTCATTGGTACTAACAATTTCTGGGCAACTAAAAAATAAA